>MJUU01072581.1:1568-46446 GCA_002080025.1 Modiolus philippinarum
AAAAAAAAAACAAAAAAAAAGTACAACAAAAAACAAATAAGAATAAAAAAAAACGAAAATTAAGAACAAAAAATAATCAAAACAAAACAAAAAAGACGAAATTACACGGCCTGTTTATGTCTGACAGTAGCACGGCTACCTATCTCCAAAGTCATAACCTTTCGGTTATGCAATATAGATGTTTTGAGGAATTTCCGGTTACGATTCCGAGGATACTAACACGCCGCTTCAACAGGTAAGTCGATCTTTTATTTTCATAATTACTTAAATCACTTGGCGTTTTCAAGAAATCGGAGAATGTGAGTGAGTGCGTAATTGATCAAGGTATACCACACTACCACAATTGTCATAATATGCCAAAGCATAATGACGAAAATTGTTTCTTCTCAACACTGAATGGGGTAAAATTTGACACAAACACCCGACTTCGTGACTGTCAAGGCCCCATGTGGTTGAAGCAGCCAATAAAAAGTATTAAAAACGTTTTGGGAGGGATGTTTAATGATTTATAGAATGAATTTGCTGCATTTATATATGTATTGCGTGTGATTTTTATCTAAATTCTGTCAATGTTGTAGAAGCTTATGCTTCCGGGGACACGTTATGATTCGGTGGATTGGTTATGATACGGGGTATTGTTAAGGTACATAAAGTATACAGAGAATGTAAAATGTGTTTGCTACTTTTGGATATATTATTAAATTAAAGCTTGGTTTTGATTACATTTAATCTTTACTAAAAAAAAAAATATCTGTTAAATAGTTATTGTTGGCCAATTGTTGGTATTAAATCTGTATAATAATGTTATATTTAGTACCTTGATTATTTTACAGGGATTACGTTTTTGACTCAAAGAACAGATACAGATTGTCAATACCACAACAAAATCTACACGCCAGGGGAAAGCAACCAGTAATTAGAAGGGGAAAGCAACCAGTAATTAGAAGGCAATATGGAGGCAAGGCTTCTGCCTTCTCAAAGACTCGGACTAATTTTTGATAAATTAAAAAAAAAAATTATAAAACTTCTTTGCTTCTTCAGCCCATTTCAATGTCAAAGATGACGTCCTTCCATTAAACTAACTCTTAGGATTAACATCATTTTTCCAAAAAACAGGAAAATAAAGAACCATCAATGTCCTGAAAAAAACTTTTACTTCGTATTGAAAACTATGAACGCTTCAAGTGTAATGATTACCACTTTCGAACAATCATAATATATCCACGTGTCCAGCACATGTGATGTTTTTTTTTTTNTTTTTTTTCAATAGGGCAAAATTACCATCTCAAGTAAACAAAATAAGAGGAATATTGAATAAAGGTATATGTATATGCCCAACTTATCTCCATTTGGACATCTTTTAGCATAAGAGACATAAGTTATCGAAATGCGCAGAAACTTAATTCACTGTAACTTCGGTATTTTGTTATTTATTAGCAATGTTTATTGTATATTGGGGTAATGCTCATCTCTCTGAGAACGCGGAGTGGAGTTCATGTATGTGGAGCCCAGAGCCCAGTGAGTGGAGCCTAGAGCATTGTGAGTGGAGCCTAAAGTTTTGTGAGTGGAGCCCAAAGCCCAAAGCACCAGTGTTGAAACCGGGACCCTAGTGTACGGCCAAAGGCCGTCGTGTTTGAACCTGAAGCCCTTGTGTAGAAGCCCGGAGCCCAACCTTGAGAAAATGTTGAGGCACGGAGCCCAGATCCCGTGTTATTCCGCAAGTATACTCATATAAATTGAAGAGGATATGAAGTAAATGGACATAAGATTACAACGAATACCACACCACATTCCGAAAATGTGCTGAAGATGTATGTTTTCATAAGCAGTGGACTGGTTTGATAACTGATTTATTTTTGAAAAAAAAAAAAACCAATATCTTGATAATTTTTGAAAATACGGAGTATCTCTATATCATACAAAGCTCTGTTCTATTACCGTTTTGCTTTCTATTTAGATCCCTTTGGATTTTTAATATTCATTCGGTTTGGTTGTTTGTTCTGTATCTATATCGCTATCAGCCTTGAATATTTTGGTTTCAAATATTTTGGATTGATCTCCATTGATGAGACATAAATTGTAAAATTGGTCATATGTTCGTTCTGTAAGAAGAGTTTTTCGACAATAAGGTCCTAGGCTCCAACATTAGGGCTCAGGGCTCTAACGCTATTGCCCGGCACCATAATCGGTTTTCAGAGACTCTGGCTACAGAGCTGTGGGGCGCGTCCCCAGGTGGTAGATAAGGGGAATGCCCTGTCTATGTGGGGTAGTCAGGTCAAAATCCGGAAAGCCTGAAAGCAAACCATTGTAGCCAAATTGTGTGGAGAAACGCCACACTCCATGCAGTATAAAGACCCCTTTTTATTTTTCTAAGGTGAGCACACTCGCTGGGAATCGTACAGAAAGCTAAATTTCCTGCCCCTACCCATTTCCCCTCAATTTCCAATGGCAATCAAACCTTGTTTCCGCATTTGCCCATTCCATCTTTATTCCCATATTCTCCTACTTTAAAATATTTTTGAATTTATTAACGTGTCCTCGTTCTGATATAATTGAAATAATGCGAACTGGACGTTGAACTCTTAACTAATCCATCAATCTAACACTAGTACTCCTGGTTCCTGTCACGGGCTCAACATACATGAACTCGAGGTTCTCTGAGAGCTGAATACTCCTCCACTAAACATTGCTAAAATATGTCCAAATGGAGAAAAGTTCGATATCAGGGTTACTGAGAGATATAATGTAAAACGTTGCAATTCGAGTAATTGAAAATCTGTATTGAAAGTTTATCCCATTTGCCCTCTACAGAATGATTTCGAACGAACTCCAAAACAACAATTCAAAACACAACACCATTATAGATCACACAAGAAGAAATATATATAAATAGATAAAGACTGAACAAAATGCAAACGCCAGAAAATTGGCAGTAACAGTGTTTACCCTTAAAACAAATTATTGTCAGGAAAGTGTCGATTTGTTCTGCTGTGCACACTGCAGTTGAAAATTAAAGTATGATACAACGGCAGTAGAATACCGAAGGAACAAAGGAGGGAAATCCACAAAAATGGAAGTCCAAAGACATGGCCAAAACGAGAACACAGAAAACAATGGCGCCAGACACAAAACAAAGACGTTATATAGACACAAAGCACGGAAATAGAAATCACAACTTTCAAAACAAAGACACTCACAGTGTGAACTCAAGTGAAACTGAGAGTGACATCAGGTGCTCCGGAAGGATTAGCATGTCCTGCTCTGTTAATAGCACCCGTCACACTGTGAGTGAGTCGATCCAGGAAAATGTCAAAGTCGGTAGTCAAATCCGGGAAGACGTGAATCTAGCTGAAAATGTCCACTTTCATTTGAGATACTGACACGTCATATCAATGATGTTATGGTGACGGCCATAGAATTTCTTGAGGGATGAAATTATCATAGGTTGAACAAATTCCTGACTAAGCAGCTTTTGGGACAGTGTTTTTGCTCTGTTCAAAAAATCACTGTACAAACTACACGCTCGACAGTAACGAATCAACTGTGAAATGTACACCATAGGCAGGAGAGGTAGGTATATTGCTGCAAAGAAAGGGAAAGTTCACAATTGGTAAATTAAAATCATCACGCTTGTCATATAGCTTAGATTTCAAACGTCCATCTTCGTCAATATACAATAAAAGATCTAGGTACGAACCTGAAGTAGGTGTTTCAGTTGTTTCCTTAATTTCAAGCTCATTGGGATTGATGTGATGTAAATACTCCTTAAATTTAGGATTATTAAGAGAGAATACATCGTCTATGTAGCGGAAGCTGAAATTAAATGACTGGGCTAAATGTTTTTTGCTTTCTTTGAATAAGCCCTTGTAAAAACCTGGCCTCGTACGAGTAAGGGAAACGGTCTGCTAAAAGCGGCGCACAGTTGGTTCCCATGGGAATCCCTATTGGCCGTTGGAAAATACGACCTACGAATTCGACAAAAATATTGTCGATCAAAAATTCTAACATTTTGATTACGTCAGTCTCAGTGTACTTCTTGTTTGAATCAGTGTGGTTTTTAACAAAATATGTCTTTCCCTATAACTAAATAGGTGTATCTGCGTTCTCCATTTTTAGTGCAGAAACATTGATGTATTAAATCTGCAATTACTGTCTTCAGTTTATTGTGTGGAAGGGTTGTATAAAGAGTAGAAAAGTCAAAAGTTTGAATGCTATGGCAATAGGTAAGACTGGTTGAGGATAGCTGTTCAAGGAGATCTTTTGAATTTTAAAGAATCCACATTTGATTCACACCGCTTGTGGAGTAAGCTTTATTACAGAAATTTTTCAGGCCATCTCTGACTGCGGTCAACAAAGTAGTGAGAAGCTGTGAAAGAGGTTTAGTGGTGCATCTTGAAGACCCTACAATGAATCTCTGTTTGTATGGATTCTTGTGTAGTTTAGGTACCCAGTAGATGTAAGGAAGTTGATATGATTAATCTTGTAGAAAACTGAGAATCTACTTCAAAATTTAGGTATTTTGTTTGAAAGATATGTCAAACCATTGAGGGAATATAATTTTATGCTGGCTTCAGTTAATTATAAAACCAAGCAATAAAAGTGTTGTCCTGTTGATGCTTTATCTCTGTATTTATTGTAATTTTGTCTCATATACATTTATTCCATATTCTTCTCATTTTGTTCACTCCAGGTGGTAGTTTTGCACTTGTGAAAATGATAGAGACGTGGAGATATAACGATTGTTGGACAGTAGTAATCATCATATTTGAAGCGACCATAGTTTTCAATACACGGTAAAAGTTTTTTTAGGACATTGATGGTCCTTTATTTTCCTGTTTCTTGGGGAAATGATGGTAGTCCCACGTGGGTAATCCTAAGAGTTAGTTTAATGAAAGGACGTCGTCTATGGCATTGAAATTGGCTGAAGAAGCAAAGACGTTTTATTATTGTAAAAGTATTATTTAATTTATCAAAACTTCTGAGTCTTTGAGCAAGCAAAAGCCTTGTTTCCATAATGCTGTCTTATTGGTTGCCTTTCCTAGCGTATATTTGCCACTCTGCATCTGTCCGTTGAATAAAAAAGTGATCCCTGTAAAATAATTAAAAGAAGGATAGCAATAAATATCAAATGTAATCAAAACCAAGCTTTAATTTAATGATATATCCGAAAGTAGCAAACACATTTTACATTTTCTGTACACTTTATGTACCTTAACAATACCCCGCATCATAACCAATCCACCGAATCATAACGTGTCCCCGAGAGCATAAGCTTCTACAACACTGACAGAATTAAGATAAAAATCACACGCAATACATACATAAATGCAGCAAATTCATTCTATAAATCATTAAACATCCCTCCCAAAACGTTTTTAATACTTTTTATTGTCTGCTTCAACCATATGGGGCCTTGACAGTCACGAAGTCGGGTGTTTGTGTCAAATTTTACCCCATTCAGTGTTGAGAAAAAACAAGTCTCGTCATTATTCTTTGGCATATTATGACAATTGTGGTACTGTGGTATACCTTGATCAATTACGCACTCACTCACATTCTCCGATTTCTTGAAAACGCCAAGTGGTTTAAGTAATTATGAAAATAATAGATCGACTTACCTGTTGAAGCGGCGTGTTAGTATCCTCTGAATCGTAACTGGAAATTCCCCAAAACATCTATATTGCATAACCGAAAGTTATGATTTTGGAGATAGGTAGCCGTGGTTTTGAAATAATTGAAAAACAAGTCAAGTTGTAAACAACAATTAACCTGAAACTAGTAACAACTAAAATGAACTGAACAAAATCATGCAAAATTGTTTTCTTACCTGATTTTTTCGTCTGAAAGAAAAGAAATAATTGTTAAATTTTGAAGTGCTATAAAAATCTCTCTTTTATCCATTCTTACCTGTGAAATAGTAGCGCCGTCTATAAACAACAATATACAAATCAATGCAGTACACCAAATATTGCAGAGGGTTTATACATTACTGATAAAAGTAAAGAAAATACAACAAATGTATGATTAAAGATATCTTTTTGAAAATTCTTACAAAATTCTGCAAAAGCTGCAACATATAAGTTTGTCTTTATGGAAGGTTTTTAAATGACAAAACCACGGATGATCATCAATACGATACGAAATAAAAAAAAGTTTATCTATAAATAAAGTATATATCTATTTTTCAATTTACTATTTACATAATTATATAACCAATTGGCAGATGTTGTTCTAGTTTCTGATTGGTTGATTAACCGGAACACTCTCTTAATTTAACTTGGACATTCTCTTAATTCCCTCGTCCACTCTTAATTTAACTGGAACATCTGATTTTAATTCGGACATTCTTACTTTAAAAATCATCACTGAATTTACTCGTCAATCTCTTAATTTAACCAGATTTCACTTAATTATTAAGAGACAGACGAGTAAATTAAGAATTTTGTTTGTACAGTGTAAGTCATTTCCCAATCCAAATTGTTTTCAAAGGTTGTTTTGGGAGCAGCAGTTGAAGTATAGTTCGAGTGGTAAATATGGTATGAGATGGCACCCTATGATAATTCGCTGGTGTTTATACATAAGAAGTAAGAGTAGTCAAGCCTACGATGCAATGAGGAATGCTGGATTTATTCAATTACCAAGTGCAAGGACACTTTTTGATTATTCCCACTATACTACAAGTGCTCTTGGATTCCAGCCTGATGTTGCAAAGATGTTACATGGAGAAGCAAAAAAGCTAGGTAAGTACATTCATATAATTTATTTTTATAAGTTGAACAAAGAAAAGTCTATCTTCATAACTGCAGTGTATGGATTTGACTCTTGTACATGTAGGGAGACAACCATTTGATTTTAGGAGAGGCTTGGGCGATGTTGTCCAGAAAATTTATTTATTTTCACCAGATGTCACATCAAATTATGTATTTGCATTTCATAATTCAATAAAAATATTTATTTTCAACTTATCAAGTTTAAATTTATTTTCATGACAAGTGAAGTAGGATTAGAATATTTAATTTCACCGGCACCAAGATTAAATTTTTTATTTTCAAAATCGCCTAAGCTTTGAAATTTTCAAATTTTAGGGTTTCCGACTGAAATAACTTACGGTATATAAATTGTTTACCACAAAACATGGGCCAAGTATAATTTTGGGTTTAGCGGTACTCATGGTTGTGGAATTATGGCCCTTTTAACTTAGAAATTTTGTGAAAAGTGGCAGGGTATCATATATGCATGTAATCCACCATTTTATATATATGGGAGTCTACTCACTAATGCATTTTTGTGTATTAATTTATGCCAACATTACAGGCAATTATGAATGAAAATTATGTTTCCTCTGTGAGGTGATCAGGCCTCATGCACTGTCACAAAAATCAATAATCAAGCGCGTATTCAAGTGATGCTGTACATATTCGTAGTATTAAAAAAGCACAAAGGTCGACTCTTTTAAATAGTGTTTACGCCTTTCAAATCGCAATAACTGGTCGGATTCGCTTGATAATATATAATGGTATAACGATGTTATATTGACAGTCTGTCCGTCTGCATCCCCTTCGTACATCAAATTTTTACTTGACACTTATGTCATTCACTTCAAACAGTTTAGAGCTACGTGTATGATATGTGTACTTGGTGAGCTTTCAGATTTTCTTACAAGCTTTTGATTTATTGGACTCGGTATACATGTAAATTGTGAGTTCTTACTTGTCAACCCATTGTTCAGCTGGATTCCTATAAATTTTTGAGAGCTACTGGCCAGTTGGGCAATGTTTGATGGCCTCACATTTAGTTTATATACAACATGTATTTTCAATGAAATTTTATTTTTGTTCTTGCAAAATACTATTGGACTTGATTTGTCAACTTTGAATGATCTAAAGATATCAGACAAAATTAGCAAGTCAAACATTTTCCAGAAGTAGCTTTCTTAATATTGTTTGAGCAAACAGCTTTCTAGAGGTAATAATGGGCACAGTGCTAGTCGTAAGCATGTATTGATATTGACCAATCAATCATTCTAGCAATATTTTCAACTGGTTCTGTAGGTATACTTTTTTTTAAGGTATGCTTGAAGATGATGAAAAAAATGCTCACAAAAGCTTTGTTGGATTGTTATTTGACGAGATCAGAATTAAGGAGGATCTTGTTTATGACAAGAACACAGGAGAACTAATTGGTAAATATTAATTATAGTATATATATGCACGTGTATATAGTTTTTTAACTGTAAATCTTAGAAGAATGGAGATTGACCTGATAATAACTAAAAAGTTGCTGGACAAGAGCCTGCTAGTACATGTAGGTCAAACAGTAGACAATTTTTACCTCACATTTCTCACCCCTTTGCGGAGTTTGTTTTTTATATAATTAAACAGTAGACAATTTTTACAGACACATTTCTCACCCCTTTGCGGAGTTTGTTTTTTTATATAACTAGACTAATTGAAAACTAAAATTTTTTTGCATAATTATAAATATAAGTACATGTATGCACACATTTCACTATTTGTCATCAATATCTTGACCGATAAAGCTAGCGTTTATTGCAAACACATCCTGGAAATAGCACAATTATTTTTCAGAAGCATGTTTTTATACCACCGCCGTTCTTCGACAGAGGATCTGAATATTTTATATTTCTGAAAAAACATGATATCATGAATGTTGTATTTTAGGATTGAGACATATTTTTACTTTTCAAATATTTTAAAATTGCATTATCTGCCATACATGTACATGTATCATTATTTTGTGTATAATATGACATGATGAGACTAATTAATAGATGTTATATAGTATAGTAAATATAGGTTATTATCATAAATGTCCATTGATGAATTTTTTGTTGTAGGTAACTGCAACCTGGGCTCCATTGGTAACCAGATAATGGAGTTGGAGAACACAGTGGAATCAACTAAGTCAGAACTAGCCTAATATATGCTTGTACTTATGGTTCGAGGCATCACCACAAACTTGAAGTTTCCCTTTGCAGGTAAGCTTTAGTACAAATAAAAAAATGTGTCTTCAGTGCAGATCAAATCAAAATTTTTTTGAAGACCATAATGGCATAAAATGAAAATTTGAAATTCTGCTTTGCACACTAAATAATTATAACCACAAAATAAACAGAATGGACTTTTGTCAAAAACAGCAAAGGACAAAATTTGCAAGAGGTAGATACTCCCTCATGACAAAATAATATAGTATGAGACATAATATTGTTTCGCTAGGAAAAAAACAGTATAAAAATTGAAGTCAATCCAGATGGCAATTTAGACAGTTTAGTTTAACATGTTTAAAACAGTTTTCTGCAGATTGTCGCTTGGACTTCGATGCATATTAAAAATAACATTTGGGTTGTCGGGTGAATATTTTATAGGGAACCATGGATAGTCACAAGTCATTATGAAAAGTTTATGGAATGACAGATGCTTGAGTTCATGTTGTGGTATGCAATACCATTGATGTCTTGTTTATGTTTAGTTTTAGTTGTTCAGGGTACTTTAGTATGTATATATGTATTTGTGATTTGTTAACACAATAGCAAACTGGAAATGGAATAAACCATTGTGTCTGACTGCTTTTTTTGTATTTAGCTAGATTTTTATTTCCAATAAACCTGTAAATACTGACAAGTAAAATTTCCTTATTTATTTTGCAGGATTTTCAACCAATAGTATCACTGCTGATTTCCTGTACCCAATAGTTTGGAAAGCTGTGTCCATATTAGAATGTATTATTAAACTTAAAGTGTTGTTTTGTACGTGTGATGGAGCATCAGCAAACAGAAAGTTCTTTCAAATGCATAAAATTGACAATTTAAACCAAGAACCAGTATATTATACCATCAATCCGTTTGATGAGAGACGTAAACTTTACTTCATTTCTGATGTACCACATCTATTGAAAACGGCCAGGAATTGCTTTAGTAATTCATTTTCGCACAAGAATACACGACGACTGTGGCGCAATGGGAAAGACATATCGTGGATGCATTTAGTCAAATTATTTGAAGAGCACTGTGAAACTGAACTATATAGTCCATGCCCTAAACTGACAAGGAACCATATTGATCTGACTTCTTTTAATTATATGAAAGTTAACCTGGCTGCTCAGGTGTTAAGTGAAACTGTGGCAAATGCGCTAGAACATTTATATGGTGACCATGTTGCAGAAACTGTTACTTTTGTACGCAACTTTAATAAATTATTTGATTGCATGAATGTGAGAAGTTTGTATGAAGGTCATACAAAGCGTAATGATAATCTACATCCATACGTCAACACAGAGGATAACAGACTTGATTGGTTACAGACAACATTTCTTGGCTACCTTAATGATTGGAAGGAGTCTGTTGAACAACGACCAGGAAATTTTACACATTCAAATAGGACATTTATGCAACTAAGCCGACAGACTATTGATGGGTTGAAAATAAGTATAAACTCCATCACAGAGTGTGTTAAATTCATGTTAAACATTGGGGCATAATTTGTGCTAACACATCGATTTAATCAAGACCCCTTGGAACAGCACTTTGGACACTTAAGACACAAATCTGGTGCAAACAACAATCCCACAGTTTACGAAGTCAGGAACTCGATGACTCAGTTGCGTGCAATTGGCGCTCAAGCTTTAAAACCAAAAAGAGGAAACATCACCAGGGAAAACCAGGAAAACCAGGAAAACCAGTATGTCATTGACAATACGAAACTACACAAGAGGAAATGAAAGAGCAATTGACATTTGTAAATATTTATTTGACTTCTAACTTTTGAATTTTTATAACAATCATTTGTACATACATTTTTAAATTCATGCAATATTCAATGAAAGTATTACATGGAATATGTTGACAATGTTTTGAGTTTAACACATTCAGTCAAGTTATGATTGCTTGTATTTAAGAAAGTGTCATGTAAATTATTTCTTTTAAACAACATGGCTGATTTTTTTGAAATTTAAACCACACTAGATAAGATCATGATATTTGGCATATAAGTTACTGAAACAATTACACAGTTTGATTTTGGTGCTTTTCCTTTAAAATCTGTCGCATGCTAGCGGAGGACTTCTGGTGGTCTTTTTTTTCTTTAATTATTAGGTTGCGTTGAATTCTGGCAACTGAATAGCCTCGAATAGCTAGAAAAAGCTTGATTATATCTTCGAGCACTGTAATGTATTCTTCTGTTGCTAATTGTTCAAATATTTTTTGGCAGTAATATTTCACCATGAACGATTCCATGCACATTTCAAGCAATTGGTTACGCAACAATGTGTTTACATTTAGCACACTAATGTCTATTTTTTTTCGGCATACAATTTCAAGTTCTCTTATTAAAAGAAAAAAATTGTCACATGGAAATAGAAGTCCCCCACGATCTCTCTTGTCTGTCCACTTTTTATATTTACATACAAATGATGATGTATCTGATGTCATATGGAGTTGCTTTATAAGTTGTAACTTGGTGTCTTTTTCACTGCTTTTTAACCGATTGTACCTTTTTGTGACTGAGCGAATTATGTAACCACATATGTAGAAAAGTACATTTTGGTCATTATCTGATAGCATTGACTGTTGTGCATCTGACTGTTGTTTTTCACATTTTAACTGCTGCACTAAAAGTTGGTTTACTATTTCTAATAAAAGCATTTGTATGAATTTTTTTATATCACGCTCTTCATATTCTGAATTAAACATTTGATAGCAATCTTTAACCCTTTCACTTAATCTTATCTGATGAAATGTTGAAAAGAATATTTCTCTGTCTTGACTTAGGCATATATTTGAATTCATAACGAAAACTTCCTCAAATAAATTTGCGCAGGAGTGCATGAATGTTGAATCTGGATTGTCAAGTATACTGTTGGCAATTTTGACTATAATGGATTCACCGAATAGATGGTGCATTGGGTCGTGTTTGACACACTTGATAGCTTCTGTAAAAGCAACCGGAAAAATTTGGCAAGATTGTTTTTCATATGGCCAGCATTTTCTGTAGATTCATTATGTTCTGTGTTGATATTAGTAGATGTAGATGTTTTCATAATTCTATGCTGGTATGCTGAAAAAAAGGAATACAGTTGTTTATTTTTGCACAAGAAATATAAATGCTAAGTCAATAGGTTTATACAAGTTTAACAATGGGTGGTTTTCACAATTATTTAATGAAAAAAAATACTCTTAAAGTTTAAACAAGATCTTGTTGGGCAGAAGAAAAGAATTTAGGAATTTTATTTTCTCCTGTTTTGATTTTTTTTTCACCCCACCCAAACACATGATTTTTGTTCATTTCCTTCAAAATATAAAGCGTTTCCAACATGATGTAATTTTTTATATTTCACTACAAAATAATCATTTACCATAGAATAGATATGATTCAACTTCATTTAACAGATTATTGTTAACTGACCCATGTTAAATTTTCTTGTAACAAAAACTTCGATCTCATTTCTGTCTACCCTTTATAATTTTTACATACTCTAAAAATATATCCGATTGATTATTGATTGCTTGCATTATATTTCAAAATATGAGCTATAGCTAAACATGCATGTAAAATGTAGCATTGTAAATATTTTTTATCATGTCACATTAAACGATGAAGCCTTATATTCTTTTTTGTTCATTCGTTACAGAAGGATGGCCTGTAGGTTTAAGTTGTATTAGAAATGGCATTTGACACAACTGCACAAACATTTAAAAAAACAATTCAAGATTGGTTGTATTTGAGAGGAATAAACACAATTAAAATTTGTTGAACTGTCTTGGTCTAGTGCAATGTCATGGAAGAGGATATGGAATAAAAGAAATAAATATATGGAGTACATTTGTACATAGGAACAGCATATAAACTATGAGAGGAGTAACATTCAGTTGGTTTGGGAACAGTATAAATATAATGTAGTGTAATTTGATTTGGATATACATAGCAAAAAAGTATATGGTGAAACATCACACCAACAATTTCCATGCAAAGTAAGGAATCAACAGCAGAGTTGTACAATTGGGACATTTATAAAAATTCAGAGATTGCGTCCATTATTTGTGTCGAAACATCCAGGTCACAACAGTTATCACTTTGCGAGGACCATTATTAAAAAGCTGAATAATAATCTAGGATTTGTTTTAATGGTATAAATGCCATTTATGGTTTTTCTGTGTTTGCACAATAACTTATAAAAAGAAATGGAAGTTTTATAATAGGAAGTACAATGTACACTCAGAATTAGCACTCTTTCACAGATGAATACCCAAATGAATACCGAAGCAATATCCAAAAAATCATAGAACATATTCAATAAATATGTCTCCACGGTCAATTTGAGACGTGTATATCTTTTTACAGCTTTTGTGTTAATAAAACACAATGTCAAAAAATGTTGAAGGAAACAGACAAAATATTGTGTACATTTATACACAATGTAGCATTGTGTCATCTTTGTACAAAGGAACTGTCGTTTATTGATATATATATTTATTGACGTAGATTGATTGATTGATTGTTGTTTAACGCCAACTTCAGCAATATTTTAGCTATATCGTGGCATGAACTGTTGATAATATTTTGAATATATAACTGAAACAGTCATATAAAATGTATGGCTATGTACAGATAAAACAACTTCTAAAAGATATAATATTGATATAGAAGCAAACAATAAACCAGTCGCAACACCACCAGATTTAATTGGTAAAAAATTCAGGTAGACACATTTAGGCATGGACCATTTGATTTTCAAGGGGAGGGGGCTGGGTTTTTACCCGAGCTGGAACTTTTGATTGGCCTGTTTTGCGGGGTAGCTTATTTTTTTCCGCTATATACTATGCAAGGAAATTTTGTTGAGCCAGGCTTTTTTTCAGATGGACAATGTGAGAGCAGATTTTTTTTTAAACCATGTGCTGGTCAGAATTTTTGGGGGCAGAAATCAGGGCCAGAAATTTTTTTTTCTAAAAAATACCAGCCCCCCGAAAAACAAATGGTCCCTACCTTATGGAATCTACCCTAAATACAGAGTTCATGGTAATATGCGGAACACATACAGACAGAATGTAAACTACTAAGACAAAACAAACAATATTATGTACCCCCCCCTCCAAAAAAAGCAGGGTGTTCGGAAGTGAAAGCGTGACCTGCTTCACATACAATGCAAAGCAGATGAAGAAATCTAGGGAGCAAATCAAATATTTGATGGCTTGAATTGTAATAGCTGTAGCAGCATGGCTGTCTCATCCCCTTGTAGCTGTTGTCATTTCTCTTTAGGGTATTTGATATACATGATGTATGTAATTTTGGCTGCATGATGATAATCTATGATAGCAACCAGATGCATTTCAAACATCAACACCTTTATTGGGAAAATACAGCTTTGGAATCATTATAATTTATACATAATAAATTAAGGGAATATATGTCTCAGAAAATTTTTATTCTATAGAATGATTCTCTTGCTTCTTGTTTTTAAATCTTTGCTTGAAGAACAAAAGAAGCAAAAAATACAGAAAAAACATGTTTGGTAGGAAATGGATCTCTGGAATTTTCATGCCATGAGCCGCTGATATGCCATAAAATATATGAAAATATTATAATAGCTGACAAAATTGGAACAAATTCCTACATTGCCTATTTTAAAGGCATTTTAAAGTGACATATGACCAAAAAAATATAATCTTTCTGGCAAGACATTTAACCCTGTCTGAATGGATAAAACTAAAAATATCGAGTGCTTCTGAAAACTGAAGTTTATACACCACTTTATGCATTAAATGACCAGTTCGTGGGTACCAAATGGTGCATAATTAAGCGTGTCTCATTGACGTCGAAAATACGACTTGAAGTATTTTGGCGAAAAATAAGCTTTGCGCTAAGTCTGTTATTGATAGATATCCTCCTCGCCCGCACACATCGTAATGCGTTGAAATAAGATACATACCTTTCAAGTCTGATCTCCCGTGCTGTTTTGATGTATGACCACGAAATCCACTAATACTTTTTAGATTTTTGCTACAAATTGGACACAAATAACCAGCTTCATTTGAGTCTTTGGGTTTAATGTTTTTTTCGGCATTATCGTTTGGAACAATATCGTCGTCTGTATAGTCGCCAAGAATAAAATCTAATTCTAAATTATTAAAATCGTCGTCCCACGATAAAAAATCCGATTTTGCCATTGTGGAACACCAGAAGTAAATGCGAGCTTGCCATCTTGTCTTGTTTATATATACTTGGTTGTTAAAAATTTGCCGACAAACGAAAGAAAATACCATAGCAAGCTATCTTTGATCTTTTTACTTTCAATTCTAATTAATTACTGAATTATTTCATTTTCCGATTGTATTTAGTTTCTTATGAAAACAATTTTTAATCAAGTATATCAAAGAAAGCTAATCAATAATTAACTACTCAGTATATTATTTTTTTATTCGTTAATTACTGTTCGATTATCTTTAATCAATGATTTTTATGTGTTTAAACAAGCCTTTTTTTAAAGTTTTTGCTGCTTAAATTAATTGTAATAATGCAATCAATCATAATCGTAAGTTTTAACGGTTACTTAATTTATCAAGGTTTAAATTACGCGCCACTTTTTTTAATCTCGTTAATTCCCGTTGGTGGCCGCGATTTGACACGGGATTTCGCTTAGTTTCTTATCTCTGTGTTTTATATGTCTCTGTTTGTAATGAATGTCTAAATGAAAATATTTCAAGAACATATACAAGAGTGATGATCACTACTGTAGAAAGCAATTGCAGCTAAAATATAAGTGTTTTAGAACGAGGTTTAAAAAAAAGGGGGGGGGGGGGGCTTCCATGCCATGGCCATGTGTTTCGACGATGACATTAGTAGTACGAGGTGTTCTGTTACATAACCTGTTATGTTAGTCAGATTGGCCATACTTTACTTAAGAAGACCATGTCCTATTTCGTAATATAACAATATAGGACTCTATAGATGACTAGCAGCAGCACGGGTACAGGTCAACTCGTACCTTTTCTAACTCGTACCTTACCAACTCGTACCCAATTTCTACCATCTCGTACCCTTTAGGAAATAAACATGCAATCATTATCATATATGGTTAATACCTTTAAAAAATATTCTGTAATTCAAACACTAATTTTTTTTGATTGCGATTTGTTTAATTAAAAAAAAGGATCATAATTATATAAAGATGCAACCATTAGTTATCGCGAAACATAATGAAGAGAAAATAGTGTTGCTGATTGTGTTGACAAATATCTTATTTATTTATTTGCATAAATAAACCCTAACGGGTTAAAGCAAAGACATAAAATACACATGACAATGACATATAGCAAATACAAAAAAATGGCCCCAACATCACGGCCACCAATCGATCTAAATCACAGCCAATGCTATGACGAGAAAAGGTTTAGGTCAGTATTTACATATCTGCATAGTTGTATGTTTCGAATTAAATATTGAAAAATAAGAAATCTGGATTCATGTAAATTCTGTAAAAAAACAACGTAGAGCCTAAAGTAAGGCCAAAAAAACGGGGTAAAAAGAACATGCTGATAAATTCAAGAAAATTAAAGCAACTGCTCAAAGGGAGACAAGAAAAACTCAAAGGAATTAATACATGGAAGAGGTAATAAGCCCCAGTTAGATGAGAAACCAAAATCTTTCTGGCAATTCATGATCATACAGAAGAAGAGCACTTCTTTGCTGGTTTCACTCGTCCTGGAAGAACCCTTTCTTATTCTTTGTGTAGAATAAAGATCGATGACCCCTATATATACATCATGCAGTACTTGCGGGTTCATGTATATAGATAAACACAGCACATAGTATCAATACAGATGCACATAATTCCTTAAACTTATCCCCATCGTTGAAACTATTTCAATATGAGGGTACGAGTTGGTAGGGTACGAGTTGACAAAGGTACGAGTTGACCTGGATTCCAGCAGCACTGCTCGAACCCATGACCCATATTGGGCCATAACTCCAACCTTAACCAAAGCACAAAAATCACCGCCTCTATGTAGTATCTTGAGTTCCCTTAAGTAAAAAATGGTTGTCAGATTTAAATGTCATCAGTATGCTGTACATAGGCCCATGCCATCATCAGGTCGGTAAGTAGTTCGCAAAAAAATGTCTCCCTTGTAAATTTGTATACCTGTCATCACCTCAAATAAACAAGGTGTGTGATGACACAGCAACGGTAAAAAAGCATCAAATTTCTAACAAATGTACGTACAGTACAGAAAGAGACATACCATAACAAATCACTTGCAGAGACATAAATTTTAATCCTTTAGACATAAAATCACAGACATACTATCACTGTGATAGACCTAAAAAGCAATAAAATTTAGTGGGAATGATTAAATTTTATTAGGCCTAAGAAAATAAATTGTGTGTTTGGGGTAACATAGTTTTCAAAGTTAGGTAGGGTAGGTAGGAAAAAAAAAATTAATATTTTTTTTTACATTGTAGTAATGGAGGAACATTTCTGACTTTAACAGTGCTTGTTGTAAAATAGGCAAAAAAAAGGGTAGGCATAAAATTTTAGGTAGGGTCGGGTTACCCTAAACTCACAACTTTTTTTCTAGGCCTTACATGTTTTACCTGTATTTTCTTTGAAGTCAGCCTGCTTAGTTAGATTTTTAGCTGTAAAACAGGAAATGTCCCCACAAAACTTGGGTTTTATTGCCCCAATTAACAATTTTTCAAGGTAAAAATTAATCCCCATCACTTTCCTAGATATCCTCACTATCACAGTGATTAGTTATGGTATGTCTCTTTCTGTACTGTATCTTATGGGCAACATTCACTGTATAGTACAAGTAGATGAGATAAGATACGATAACGTAACCCTCAGTCCACTTTGTTCCCATGAGGGTTAGGACTCGGTCCCATTACCCGTAATGGAGCAAAATAAATTTCAATTTGCATGTGAAATACCTACTGAAGTATAAACATCCCCTCACGGAAACATAGTGGACTGAGGGTTACGTTATCGTATCTAAGATGAGACATGTACAATTATTGTTGATTAATTTATAAAACATTGTTTTAAAACCTATTCGATCTGAATCATCTGATAGTCAAAACTGCTTGATAATGATAATAAAGAAAAAATTCTAGCCTCTCTCAAAGCACATGAGCGGAAAAAAATTTTAGAAGTATTATTTTAATTGGTTTTTATTGGGTCCGTGTTGTTTATCTGTATGTGTGTCTTCATTTTTCTTTTTTCCCGTACTCATGTGATGTCTTTGTTTCTTAGTGTGTCCGATGTTGCCATTATTTTTTGTTCTTTTGATTGACGGTTCGGTTCTCACTTACTTTAATATACAATTATGCATCGTATAAAACATATGAAATTAATTTCTGAATATATGGCCTTTTTCAGGATTCACTTATTAACTTATTACAAGTTTGTAAGCAGGGAGAAAATTTCATCCTTGTTATACAATAGATTTAAATTTGTTTGATTATTGCATTATGATTGTAATGTCATAAATTTGCAACAAAAAAAAAAACAAAAAAAAAAACCAACAACAGTAAAGCGGATTTTAAGCTTAAGTGCCTCCATAGGTTTTATGGTACCAGTATGCTTGGATTTTTCTTGCCAATCAAACCCCAAAGTATATTCTCAAAAGTTTAATTTTGCAGGTATGATGGTACAATGTACATATTACATTATTAAATTTTCTTACATGTACAAATGTACATTATTCACAGTATAAACATGATAAACTTTTGCAAAACTTGCAAGAGGATAAACCCTCTCCAATATGAATAGGTTAACTCGAAATTTGTGTAACCTGTTTTAGATATCTCTCTCTATAGTTGTCTCCCTTTTGTAATACAAGTGCAAAGTTGCTGTTGCTTGTTTAGTTGGTTTGCCTGTGAATTGTTACTCCCAAGGCCATAGCATTGTTGTTTTTTTACATATTAACCCTTATGCACCTTTACATAGACTGGTGTGGTGGCAGCAGAGTCAGAATCTACGTCCGAATTGAAAACTGTTATTTCTCCATGTAAAAGGGTGTTGATAAAAACTGTGTTATTCCGTAAATATAAAATTTACTGTAGCACCTAAACAATGGTGTCCAACCAAAATAATTTAAATTGAGACTGTAAACTCTGTCAGAACTTAAAATATACTTTGTCATTAGATCAGAATTTTCCACCATTATTGATTGATGGTGTTACTTGGGCAAGGAAATCCAAAAAAATCACCAAACCTCAGGTTTTCAGATGATGGGGAACATGTTGCCGAAGCTAATAGGTGTACTAAACAACGGAGAGTCAACATGCTTGAGCTCATACTAGGCCAGATGGTTTTTCATCTTATTTCGATGGGATTTTCATGCCCCACCCACGAATGTGGAGGGCATATAGTGTTACCCTTGTCCATCCTTCCGTTTGTCCTTTTACGTCCGTATGTCTGGTTAAGTTCTGCGTTTAAGTACATTTCACAGAAACTGTAGGTGATAGAACATTAATAGTAGGCCAGTAGGTAGATATTTGATAGTACTACAGAGGTCACTAGGTAGTTTGACTCTGTGACCTCCATTTCATGCTTGAGCGACTCTGGTTAAGTTTTGTGTTAAAGTCCATTTCTCAACAAGTACACATTATAGGACAATGATGTTTCATCAAATTATTTGCCTTGATAAGTACTACCAAAAACATTGACAATTTGGAGGTTTTGACCTACATTTTTCGCTTCAGTGACTTTGGTTAAATTTTGCATTAAAGTCCATTTCTCAACAACTACACATTATAGGACAATGATGTTTCATCAAATTAATTGCCTTGACGAGTACTACCCAAATCATTGACAATTAGGTGGCTTTGACCAACATTTTACGCTTCAGTGACTTTGGTTTAGTTTTGATTTTAAGCCTATTTCTCAACTACTATGTATTGTAGCATCATGATATTTCACTGTAACATTCATCTAAAAGAGATCTGCTCATTTCATCATCAATTGGGGTTCCATAACTTACTTTTTATGGTTGAATGACTTTGGTTAAATTTTGCAATTCATTACAATTAAGTGATGGGGAACTAATTTTATGAATGATTGAAATGGATCAATTTGTTGGGATAAATTATTGGCGGGGTTCTGTGTCTTCTCCAGTTTTCTTTGGATTCCTCTTGATAAAAGCTTTAAGTAAAATGTCAATGGATTTGGTGTTTCCGAGCCATAAGGGTTCAAAGGGGCCAAAACTGCAAATTTGCAGATTGCCTAAAATTTAGTTTTCATCGGATTTCGTTTTAAATTTTATGCCCCCGGATCTTGAGATCGGGGGCATATTGTTTTTGTCTTGTCTGTCTGTCTGCATGTCTGTCTGTCCACAACTTTAACCTGGCTCATAACTTTTAAACCAGATGTGATATAACCTTGATAATTAGTATGTGTATTGATCATGTGAAGCTTAACACCATTATGCAAATTTCACTAAGGTGTCAAAGATCAAGGTCACAGAGGTCAAAAGGTCAAAATCTAGATTTTGCTATAGCTCGTTAATTACAATTACTAGAGGCTTTATATTCTGCATGTTAATAGATCTAATGAAGCTTAATACAAATCCACCAGAAAAATTTGGGTCAGGTCAAAGGTCAAGGTCACCGAGTACAAAATTGAAAACTTTTAACAAAAACATTGCCTATACATATATCTTTTCAAACAGATGTATCTTTTCAAACAGATGTGATAGGACTTCATATTTGGCCTGTATATTGATCATATAAAGCTGAACATCATTATGCAAATTTCATAAAGGTCAGGTCAAAGGTCAAGGTCACAGAAGTTTAATTTTAGATTTTGCTTTTAACTCGCAAATTACAATTGCAAGAGGCTTGATATTCTATATGTGGATAGATCTAATGGAGCTCAGTACAAATGTTTACTGAACCTTAATTTCTAGTGATTGCAATTTTAGTATTTATTTTGTATGGTAGACATGGTTGCTGGGGGGGGCATAGTGTTTCACCAACACATCTTGTTTTCTTTGGATTCTTCTTGATATAAGCTTTTGGTAATATGTCAATGGATTTGGCGTAGCTCTTAATGTTTCCTAGCTATAAGGGGTCAAAGGGGCCAAAATTGCATTTTCTAAATATAAATGTGAAATTTTATTTTTTATCTGTTTTGGATGGGATTTTTTTCTCTTGACACAAGCTTTCAGCAGCATGTCAATGAATTTGGCGTAGCTATTACAATTTCCAAGCTATAAGGGTCAAAGAGGAACCATTTGACTTCTGTGACCTTTGACCTGTACTTATTTTATTTTTGCATATTTGTGTTTTTCTTTTTTGTATCTAGGGCATAACAATGACATATGCCAGATATTTTTTCTTGGGTGAAGTCTTTTGTGGAAATTTAGTTGTCATGTTTTCTAGATTGTTATCAATTTAGTTCAGCATGGAAACATTAAAACTTGAAGCTTCTGTAGTATAATAGTAGTACATCCATTGTATTCAGTGGAAAGTGTCAGTTCAAATCTGACCAGAAGTCTAGAACTTTGTTTCCATGTTCATTTCTCTATTTTCATGTAAATGATTTTGCACATATCCACTACTGAACTTTTTTTTCAAAAGCATATTTCTTCAAGATTTCATTTGCAAATTACTATTTATATTTTTTTTTTTTTATGAATTACAAATGTATAACCTATAACAAAAATAATTTATTCAATGATTTAAAAACTGCATAGTTGCCAACTCACACGCTTTTAGCGTGTAATACACACTTTTTTGACATTTTACACGCTGATGTTGATTTACAAGGCGTGTACACGCAAAGTTCAATTTTCATACGCAAACACACGCATTCATGTATGTTGGTTGTCATAATAGCGATTCAGTTATTAATAATGCATATTGTGAGAGGGCATTTTCAGTTATAAAAAAAACCCACAAAGAATTTAGATCAGAACTTGCAAATGATACTTTGTGTTCACTACTATGTTGCAAATTTATGTTATGACTATGAACCACACAAAGATGCCTTGAAATATGCCAAACAAATAGCATTGGATTATAATTAAAATTGCCAGTACTAGCTGTTTTAACTTTGCCTTAATAAATAATTTTTGGATCTAAAAATAATCTAGACACGCATTATTACACGCTTTTTCAGACTAAAACGCGTGTAATTACATGATTTTCTATTCTCAGAGTTTGGCAACTATGAAACTGACATCAACAAAAATATGCCTAAATTTTACTTATGTAAGTATTAGAAGGACCAATTGTCAGGTCCATTTTTTTCAGCAGAAATTCAGGATAACATCCTTAGTGACAGAACATTTTTTCTTGAATTTTCATACCTCTTTTAATGTTTTGAGTTATGCTGTTTACAATTAAAACTTAAAGAATATAAGCAGATAACAGTCATGTATACAATTTGTATCTGTAACTGCTTGTAATTTTTAAAAAAGCTAGTTTATATAATTACATTATAACATATGCATGCATTATGGCACCAGACCACCAGACTTATTAACATACAGAGCAGAGTTTTTGACATTCATTTCAGGAAAGCCATTTGATTCTGAGGTGTGAGCCTGATAAATTTTATTTATTTTCGAAACTTTGACGAGTGAACTTTGCAGGTCAGAAAATTTAGTTTAAACCACTCAAAGGAAAGATTATATTTCTTTTTAGGATACACTATCAGAATCAGAAGGACAGAATATTTATTTATTTTCAAGGTGGTGTATAAGCATGGTAAGGGCTAGAATATATATTTACAATAATCCCCCCTTTCGGAATCAAATGCATGGTCATCCCATTATGCTTGAGTGAAATTTGTTTAGAACTATGTCTCCCCCTATTTTCATGCCATGCGTACGATTGATTGGTAAGATTGCAACCAAACTTAACAGACTCGTTATCCACAATGCCTATAGTTGTGCATATTGTGATGTCAGAGTGGTCAAACCTTTTCTCACAGAGTTATTGTCCTTTTTAACTTAACTTCAGTCAAATTTAGTTTATAGATGGTACTCCTCTTATAAATGCTAGAAAAATTGGTGTATTCCGATAGTGTGAGTACTGTTTTATATCCACTGACCCTACGACTGAGACTCAGAGTCAGAGTATAAAATCAGTTTTTACAAATCACTGGCCTGGTGGATAGTTAAAATTTATCTTTGAACATGAGAATCTAGCTTTTGTTATAGGGCTAGTAAAAGAGGGGTTCAGACTGTATGTACCTGACGCTACATTTCTACCAAAAATATGTTTGCAGTTCTTTCAAAAGGTTTTTTGTTTTTAAATTAAACTGGAGCAAAATGGAAAATTTATAAGCAAAATCAATCTATCACTTGTATGTTTTATTATATGTTTAAATGATGTGTTGTGTCATTTAGTTTTTGTCTCGCCCGGAACGAAAAAGTCGTGGGAGCGAGACTTAGGGATAGGGTTTCGGGCGGCGGCAGCTGCTGCGGCGTCAATAAATGCAAACTATTGTGAATTAACAAGCTTATGTTAGTTGTAGGTCCATAGTATTTCATGTGCAGTTGCATTATTATGAATACAACTCCAATCCCTACTTAGATTATGGCCCTGGCCCCTTAGTCACGCATTAACGATCACATTAAGTTTTTAGCAAGCAGTTTGTACAGCCTATACCAGTAGTCCTAGGCACTTGATATTTGATTTGCAGTTGCTTCTTGGGGAGTACATACCGATTCCATGCCCGGATGGTGGCCCTGGCCCCTAAGTCATGCATGAACGATCACATTAAGTAATTAGCAAGCAGTTTGTACAGCCTATATACCAGTGGTCCTAGGCACTTGATATTTAATATGCAGTTGGGTCTTGGGGAGTACATACCCATTCCACGCCTGGATGGTGGCCCTGGTCCCTTAGTCATGCATGAGTGCTTACATAATTTTTTTCCCATGGTAATTAGATTATTTTTTATTTTTAATCCTGCTGCAGTAGATCAATGTGCAAATTAAGGCGATGTAAAGGGGGAAATATATCCTGTGTCCATAGTTTATTTTATTAATAGCAACTATAGTTGGGTTTTGGTCATTTGCTGTAATTTATGATCCATTTATGTACAGCGGATGATATCAAAAAACACTACCAATTCATATAGTTGACACCTGCAAAAACTTGGGCAGATCCATGTCTATACACTAGATCAATATAGGAAGTGGACTTCTATGTTGTTAATGAAAGGCGTTTGCTTCATATTTTATGTATTTACATGCGTTTTAAGTGTTTATTTAATTTCTACCAGATTTTCAGTGAAATTTTCAGGCGAAAAAATTCTATAAAATAATTGGTAATTTTGTAATTTTCAAAATTATTAAAATAATAGCCTTTACATGTAGATGTACAAATTGTTCAAAATATTAAGAGTACTTTCATTGACGGGAGTGAAAACCTTCTTGGGATTCCAGGATTGGAAATTTTAAAGATTTTTATAATTTAAGTCAGGGTTTTCTGGAAATAATTGTACCAGGACTCATAATTAATTTCATCAGTATTCTTTGAGGTTTGGATTTACAGATTTAGAATAATAGTGTTCAAATTTCTGGATGAGACCCCCTCTGGCCCCCTTTTTCAAGAACCCAATTAGGTCCTTTGATTTTTTTTAGTTAACAAATATAGTTCCTACAAAAAGTGTTTTCTCCTTTGTGTGTGTGTGCATGTTTTTTTTCAGCTTCTTTAAAAATGAAAGCAGATATATTATAGAAAATGTAAAATAAGGTATTGCATTTTAAATCAATGCCCAATTAGTGATTAGTTCAGGTGCAAAAACATGAAATTTGCTATCTATCTTTGCCAATGAGGGAGCCCTTTGTTGTGGGAAATTCAATAAGAAATTGAAACTATGATTGTTCCTAGCTTCTGTTTAATTTTTACACTAAGACTGTACTGTAAGAATGCAAAATGGCTTGAGGAGTGCACAGGTAGATTCTTTAATTGGTCTTTACTTTATTTTAACATAGACAAATAGGGGTAAATTATCATGTATTCCAGTGGCGGATTTAGGGGGCCCTTAGGTTGGAAAATATTTAAAATTCCTAGGGGATTTCAGG
Organism: Modiolus philippinarum; assembly: GCA_002080025.1. Taxonomy (NCBI): domain Eukaryota; kingdom Metazoa; phylum Mollusca; class Bivalvia; order Mytilida; family Modiolidae; genus Modiolus; species Modiolus philippinarum. Next base: position 26,620 of record MJUU01072581.1, read on the forward strand.
AAAATTGGGTTCCCCCTTTTGAAAAATTATGGGTCAGGCTCCCACTTAGCAGAAAGTCTGGATCCGCCAATGTGTTCTCCTCCCATTTGGTTTCTTCGAGACTGCCCCCCCCCCAAAAAAAAAAAATAAAGAAATAAATAAAAGAGAGAAAGATAACACGATGAATAAATTTGTTTTGTATAAAGAAATACTATCATGTGAAGTTATTATAAGTGCCACAGTTACATGCATCCTTTTTTCCTAAGACAGAATGAATACAAAGTTTGAAACAGTCCATGATGAGAATAAAAATGGTTCAGAAGAGAATCAACTGACCATATATCCTTACTAGAGGAAGGATACCCGGTAGTCCAGACATAATATTGCAAAGTAAGGGAAGGCCACAGTGGGGAAGGCAGGATCTTAAGACCTTTTTTTTCGAGTGGAAAATGCAGTTCAAACAATGCATCCATATACAAGTTCATGAAAATAACACACACACAAAATGAAAACCGTATTAATTATTCAAAACGTTCAATCAATTTCTCATTGTACGTCCTTGGATCGGTATTCCGAATTTGGCGGCGATATATACTTTCCCGGAACAGTTGCAATCTCGGTCCGTTTTATTTCTAATAATAGTCTCTGTCACGACTGTGTTTTAAAACTGACCCTATCAGCGTTATTGAATAAGGAGGAGATAACTCCATCAGACTTGTATAGGTTCTATTAGTTATAATGTAACAAATCAGATATATGTTAATAAAAAATGAATAAAAGCAATAAAACTTAAAAAATGCTTATGAATCTTTTTAACTGTCATCGGTAGTCAGTGTGTGAACATGTTTTACCTGAGTCAATAAACATCCCGTGCTATACAGGTGCGTTAATTAAAACTTTACAGAAGATTGCCTTAGGTGATTTCTTTCAAATATTAGCTCTGAGAACAGGTGTTTAAATTAAGATATTTCTACAAATAATATAAATTTTTAATTAACATTAAGATTGAACAAAAAAAATAATTTCAAAAATATTGAGCAGTTACAAACATGTTAATTAAAAGAGAAGAAAAAATGAAAAAGAAATTAAATAAAATAATTATAATAATATTAAAAACATGAAAAACAGGTGTATTAAGGTATGTCATGTATGTCTACAAATGTTAAATGCTTTTTTTATTAACATGAAGATTGAAGAAGAAAATATTAATTTCAAACATATTGAGCAGTTACAAACATGTTATTTTAAATAAGAAAAAAAAAGAAAATAATAAAAAAATAAATAATAAAAAAAAACGTGAAGAAATAAAAATTTTTAATCAGAGAGGATAAATTTTTGTATAAATCACTTGCATGACAAAGGATTACTAAAGAATGCTGAGAAAATGTTTTAAGCAACATTTCCTATCAGATTTTCAAGTTTTTGTTCATGAGTGATTTTTTTTCAATATTTCAATATTTCTATTATCTTATGTATTTATATAAATTTATATAAAAATTATTATTGTTTGTGTTGTTTTTGTTTATTTTCAATTTTTTTGTCTTTGTTTTTTTGTTTAGTTAATTTATATATATATATACATATTTTTTTTTGTTTTTTGTTGTTTTTTTGTTGTTTTTTTTTTTGGGGGGGGGTTTAATTTCTATTTTTATTTTGATACATATATATGAATTTAAATAGTATGACTTTTAAATAAAAAGTAATGAAATAAAGAAACATATTTGGCCCTTTCCACCTGTGTCTTTGTAAATATTATGTGTATTACTTATATGTCATTTGTGCATTTTGCGGTTAACACTTGTATGAACCTAGAACCTATGAAAAACTCAAGGGTATCTATGATATGAACATATTAAGTAAAAATTTTACTCTTTAATGTAGCAACAATGTATTTTGCCTCTAGATAGGTCACATCAAAAGGTGTTTTTCCAGGTGAATCTATTAAAGAAGATCAATACATAATATTTTTCTCATGCAAAATGACAAATGTAATTGAAAAGTAATTCAAAAGTAATTGGCATTACAGCCTTTTTGTGACTGTAATTAATTAAATTACCATTACATGTAATGAAAAAATTCTTCATTACACATTACTTGGCATTACATCGAAAAATGTAATGCATTACAATTAATTACCATTACATTTTTAATTACCCCAACCCTGAAACTGAGGTTACAACAAATTCCTAGTATGTTATATATCTTGGTACCCACCATTATATTTGAAAACGACTAATTGGTTTAAAAGCAGAAAATCTTTTTTTTTTTAAAGTGACAACAGCCAATAGGTCTTTACACAAATAAACAGTCATTTACGCCTATATCTGCCCACTCTCTCATTTCCATCCTGTATGGTAGATATTCGACATTACTGTTTCTTCTTATTGATGAACTTTGCACAGAGACAAACATTTTTCAATACACTTAACAATTAAAAAACATCTTTCAGAAAAGGTATAAAATGGTTTTCCTGCATTTCACTCTAGAATCTTTACTTTTCCTCATAAAGAGATGCGGTTTGCTATATTTTATTGCTAAGACAAAATTTGAAGCTAGAGTACCGTCTAGCAGGCAATTTTAGCGGATGGACTCAAATCGCGAAAATAAGTTCCGCAAATATTTTATGTGTTTTTATGATATATACAGGACCTTAGATAATCCGCGAAAATTTAAAACGCTTAAATTTTTGGCACATTTTTTTACTCAAATCCACGAAATTTTTGAAGCGCGAAAATATCCCGCTATACGATATATTTTAAAAAATTTGAGATTGCGTTTGCTGTTTTTTTTAGAAAGAAAACGCTCAGGTTAAAGGTGCCAAATTATAAAATAAACAGATTTTTACGCAATTTTTTTATTATGTTCCTTGATAAAAATTCATAAATATGCCAAAGCTCATAGACAATCGTTTTTTTTCATTTTTTTTTTACTGGAAAAACCCTAACAATAAATTATGCGATTGTTATTTTTGTACATTCATTTATCTAAGGTCATTAAATCATTATTTTTAGTTCATTTCAAGGGAATTATTCAACAGATATCTCAAAGAATACAGTAACAATGAAAATGAAAGTGAGTTGAGGAAAGCTTACTTTAATCATAAATGACAAAATAAGAAAATTATGATAATTAATTGAATGTATATTTTTAACATCTACTCAGTAATATTTCAAGAAAAGAACAAGTTTGTCAATAAATAATCACTTAGGGGTATGGAAAGGATCATGAGACGGGAAATCCTGACTGCCACTGTAAAAGTCGAGTGAAATCAAAAGGGGCGGCGAATTTAGACTTTCAGCCGATTACTACGGACCATTCAAGAAGACCTTGCTGCAGGGGTTCTTTTACGTGCAGGAAGCGTGGCATTTCTTCCAACACGTGGATCTGAGTTTGGTTGGTTGATTAGTTTGATTTTAATGTCCAGTGAGCAATATTTCAGCAAAATTGTCCACTGACTTTAGCAGTCAATTGTGTTAAAGCAATAACCTCCTTATACAAGATTCTTTGCAGTCAAAAATAAACCACAGCAATCAAACTGTTGAATCTTTGCATACTAAATTCAATACAACAGACATTCAAATATAAAAAAAAACAACAACAAAAAACGTAGGAACATGTAGTGTGGATCCGATGTCGTATAGGACACACCTTAACAACATATTGTTTTATGCTAAGCAGCGATGACCGACCGGAATATATTCCATGCAATTGTTCTTATACAATCCAACACGTCTTAATTGAATGTGTAGATGTTCCCGATATCAGGCCTGATTTTTATCCTGCTGATACTCTTATAGACCTATATACAAACGTCGCTTGCGACAAAATCGTTCAATTTTTAAAAGCATTCAATTTATTTAGTAAGATTTAAATGGATTTATCTTAATGTTCTAAAATTGCAACAGTTAAGCTGACATTTCTCCAATTACGTTTTTTTATATTTGACACTCTCTTGTTTTACTTGTATAAATCTATACTGATTTTCTATTGATATTTTATATTTAATATAATTGTTCATTATACTTACAGTTTTCGCCACAATATTGCTAAAATTGACGAGAAACATCAATCAATTTAATGTTACTTTTTAATGTCAACGGTCTTTCACTGACAATTGTTATTGGGTTGCAAGCGGACATTACTGCAATTGCAGTGCAAAAAAGGGGGCGCCGCGCCATTAAACCGGTTTAGCCACCATTTCCTTTTAAGTGCATGCACTAATTAAGAACCATTATGTTCGATATTTTTCCGGCAATGTTTTACCTGCTTTTTCTTCCAGGACTTTTGCCCTTGATAATTTTGGTCGGTAATTTTATAAAACAGTATAATCCCTTTCTTGCAGTGGTATACTAAATACATGTAATAGTTACCCTTCTCCAATGTTATTTTTTGGATCTAAGTCTGTGCATGTTCTGTGGTCATAATCCGAAGTTACAGAAATCTCTCCTGGAATGCAATATAACATTTCAAAAACAGGATAACAGCAAACATGAATTTATTGACTATTCATAGACCCACGTGGTTGTAAACATAAATGACTTATTTCCATTAGTGCATGACATAACATATATTACAATACATGTATTTGACTAGAGCTCTGTTATGGACATGTTGAGATACATGTTCAGGAATGATTTTTTTTTGTACTGTTTGAACAAAGTAAAAGCATGGTTTGAAATAAACGGTTTCGCTCTTAATAATTCATTTTGTAATGCCAGTTAGCTGGACAGTTGCACCGTCACTGTGCGTGAGAAAAAAATGCAAACATAAAATGTTTGACTAAGATTTGGTTTAGTTAGATTAATATTTGGTTTAGTTAGAAAACAGAAAGTTGTGACTCTACATACCTCAAAGTTCCAAACATGATACAACTGATCATTTTCAAGCTGTAGACAATATTTCAAATCATTCCCATTAATACAAGCCGAGAAATCTATGACATAAAACAAATTTTTGACGGACAGACAAAGTGAAAACCATAGGGTACCCGCGTCTCAATGTAGGGCCCTAATCAATTCTAGTATAATAGGAAAACCGCAGCTGGGGAGTGCAGTTGTATTTCATTATTCATGAGCAAGGGAAAACGATAACTACCTTTTACAGGTATGCATGATTTTGAGTCATTTTGGCATGTTTAGTTGGTATTCTGTAATCTGCTCTATTCTGGCCAATGAAAAGAATTTTACGTTAAAGGAATTTTGCTGAAGTCCCTATAAGGGATTCAGTGTAAGACATAAATTGCAATGTTCACTGTACCAAAAACAAAAACAAAATACCCAATAAATACTCTATTGTTTTTTTTACCTCTGAATGACTGTGTGCATAGAATTTTTTCAAAGTCAGGGGCCAAGTCCACTAACGGGTTAATTATCCATGGGCTTATAGCTTTGACAACTTCCTGTCCAAATGCTGTGAGAATGTCAATAACATGTAGAGTCAGCTGCCTTCAGGAATTTGTTTGCATCCAGGTGGTTTCCAGCCAAGTATGATTTCAATATATTGCTACCAAGATATCTATGGTAAATTTTTGGTACCAACTCAAAAAGATGGCCAATTGGTTCTCCCGTATAAGCAGAAAAAAGTTCTGTCTGTATCATACGACTGGTTTTAGATAAAATAAAAAAAAGTTGAAGTCGGGCGATTATATAATACTTATATAAGAAACTGGCTGGCACACAAAATTGAAAGGATATACATGTATATATTTTATATATATAACGTCTAAAAATAGCTACAAACTTTGAAATCTTATTTATTCCTCAGGATAAGCATGTAAATCTGCTTATACAGATATTGAAAAATAAATTATATGTGTCTGAAGTCAGAGACTAACTGAGTTGAGTTTTAGGATGTGATATTATCGAGAACATCATAACACTGAAGAATTGACCATTACAATTTGAGTGATACGCAACACTACATTTGAATTTCACTGTTGCAGATAAGGCCCCATTTCGATGAATTTACATCTCGTCAGTGCAACTCGGGTCTAAAAAATTGGAAGACCGCTGCCCAAATATTACTCCTTCGGAAGGGTGTACAATACTAGAGATTGGCTGGTAAATTTCCGGTTCCTACTTAATGGGCCGAAATTTGATGGATCTTGCTGGAGCAGTCGGGAGAAAAAAATCAAAAGTTCCAAATTAAATGTCTACTCTACTGTACTCTTTGAAATGAAATATATATATATAAACGTCAACTCAACTTACCATTCTTATGATGACACACGAAGACTTCTCGGTTTCTGCTTTGGTTTGTGTAATCTCAGCAGTTATTTATTTCTTTTCGTTTTACTAAGTAGAGTAGACATTTAAGGTAGATCGATCCTAATAAAAATATCAGATAGATTTTTTTTTATTTTGAGATATTTTTTTTAGATCTTAGTCCATTTGTTCAAAAAATAAAATAAAAATGATATGTCACCGATCATTGCCTGTTATTAGGTTTTGAAATTCAGGCCAAATTTAGAATTTTTCAGCAATATTTACAAAGAAAATATAGGAAAATGTGACAACATGCTTATATGAAATAAATATAAGATAGATTTTTTCATTTTTTGAATGTACATCAGCTAAATGTTGAGCTGAAAAAATCTATATGTCACCGTTTAGACAATATTTACGGAAAAAGGGAGCTAATTCCCGGGAAAGTGTATGTCGATCTATTACGACGTCACAATGAAAAGGCCAAATAAGGAATATTCCGGCCTGAAAATTAAGTCAATTCCGCTTCCGACTCGTACATCGCAAACGCGCCAATCGAATGCGCCGTGTATTAGTGTCGATCTACCTTAATATGGAACTTTGGATTTTTCTTCCGACTGCTCCAGCGAGATCGATCAATTGCGGTGCCAATTTGGTAGGAGCCGGAAATTGACTACCCATCTACGGTCTTGTACACCCTTCCGAGGGATTATATTTCGGCAGCGGTTTTCCATCTTTAGATTTGAGTTGCACTGACGAGATGTAAATTCATCGAAATGGGGTCTTATCTGCAACAGTGTAGTGTTGTGTGTCACTCAAATTGCAACTTTAACTCAGTTGGTCCTTGACTTTAAACGCATATAATTAATTTTACAAGACCTGTATAAGTAGATTAACATGCTTATCCTGAGGACTAGGTAAGATTTCGAAGTTTGTCGCTTATTTAGACGTAATATATGATTTTTTTTTTTACACGACTGGTATTTTCTTCTTTTAGAACATTCTTGGAGCTTATTCCGACTCTTAGCTGAGTTTTGGGAATTATCGATTGACAAAAAAAAAAACAAAAACAAAAACAAAAAAACAAAAAAAAAAAAAACGTCAACTCATCTTACCCTTCTTTTAGATGACACACAAAGACTTGTCAGTATCTGCTTTGGTTTGTAAATATGTCCTTATGGATTCATATTTTTAACACAAAATAGAAAATGTGTTAACATGAGGGTAATCTGCACGAAATAGTGGAACAGGTCCCCTTTTTGGACTTATGGGAAACCTAAAGGGTAAGATCTCAAAGAATGAACTGTGAAAAAGAGGACAGGGACACTGTTTTACTCTTGAAATCTTGATGAAATGCTTCATCGGTATTCCGACCTGCCCCGAGGTGGATGCTGGATGAAGGTGGCCTTCGCTGTTGATTGGAAGTAAGATACGGTGCATGATACTGCCAGGATGATGTAGTTACATGTCGGATGCATTTGAATATGTGCAGAATCAGAAGCACAACTTAGTGGTGACGATGGCAGAGAAAAATAGCAGAATTAAGAAGAATGATAAATGATATGATATGGTATATTCCAGTACAGTGGTTGGATTTAAGGCGTTATCATGTACTAAATGTATACAGGAATATTTCTGACAGAGGTAACGCATCCATCCACAAGCCATAAAAATGTTATTAAGTCACAAGTACTCTGTGGCATATTTGGGAATTGAGTTTTGAAATTCTCGGGATATAATGACGTTCAATAGTATCATAGTGGAACAGGTCCACCTTTTGGACTTCAAGGGAAAACTCAAAGAATGAACTGTGAAAAAAAGAGAACAGGGACACTGTTTTACTCTTCATCGCTATTCCAACAAAACAGTTCACGAGTTCAGACCTGCCTCAGGGTGGATGCTGGATGAAGGTGGATTTCGCTCTCCCTTGGAAATAAGATATGGTGCACGATACTGCCAGGATGATGAAGTAAAATATCGAAAGCTGAATGTGCAGAATCAGAAACACAACTTAGTGGTGACGATGGCGAAGAAAAATAACAGAATTAAGATGAATGATAAATGATATGGTAATTTCCTGTACAGTAAACCAATTTTCAAACTACAACGATGTGAAGACTTTTATTACTGAAAATAAAAGCCAGCTCTCCTCATCAGGCTAAAGTGGTATCTTTTTCTACAATGGATAAATCGTTTTCAAAATGTTTCAGATGCAAGTCTTTAGGCATATTGATGAAAAAAATGGCTTTCATCTTGATTCATATGCAGCACAGACTACCCGAATGTTTAATTGATTGCTTGATTGAATATTGTTTAACGTCTACTCAGCAATATTTCAGCTATATCAAGACGAGAACCAGTTTGTTTATAAATAATCACTTTGGGTATGGAAAGGGCCATGGGACGGGAAATTCTGACTGCCACTGGAAAAGTAGGGTGAAATCGTCAAGGGCGCGGAATTTAGCCTTGAAGCCGATCACCTACGGACCACCCCAAAAAGAGCTTGCTACAAGGGTTCTTTAACGTGCAGGAGCGTGGCATTTCTTCCAATACGTGGACCTGAGTTTACATCCCATCCGAAAGATGGGTTGTGTATTTATTAATCCCGCACAACCACGGAATGGGTCTATTTTTATATCCCGGGACCCTCGGGGTCAGCCTCCGTTTAGGAGGGGTCACACCCCGCAAGCCGGAGATACTAGGTCCTATTTCTATATCCCGGGGTTCCCTCGGGGGACTCATACTCCAAGCTCAGAGGATGCTGCGGGCCTATTCATAAGCCGGGACCGCGCAAGGCGGCCCAAATGTTTATCTTTTTCCCTTTTTGATATGGTATACTCAAGTAAAGTAAACCAATATTCAATTGTGAAGACTTTTATTTCTGAAAATAAAAGCCACCTCTCCTCAAAAGCTGCAGTGTAAGTATTTAAGGCGTTTGTTGGTACATATGTTTGGCTTACTCGTTTTTCAGAAACTGAAAAGAATTATGATTTTTTTAAATTTAATTTTCAAAAAGTAATCATGATGTCGGATGTCATTTTTGCTTAAAATTTATTGTATAAATCGACTGAACATATTATGTGTAAGCTAATTTGAACGAATGTCATGATGTTACAGTGGTTTAAATATTTGGAGTTACTGCATTATGAATTTATTCTAAGTTGCCAACATTTTGACATAAATTTTATTGTTAAAGGCCAAGGCTGCCCTAGCTAAAAATCCGGTGGTAGAGCAATTAAGCCTTAATGGCTTTGGGGACGAGCTTATCTATGTTATCAGTTTATAAATAGAAAACAGCATGGCCTGTAAATGTGGTATTTATCTGTGTTTTTATAATCTTTCTGTGCATGAAATTGCCAACTAAACCAATTAACACGCTCAAATTATTTCAGTCTACAGGAAATCAAATGTTTACTAAATAAAAAATATGAAAAATTACCTTTCAATATATTTATTAACTCAATCACTATATAATCCATTTTAGCACTTTTCCACATAGAAAGTATCTTTAGCAAGTACATAATCCTCTGGATGCTGATATATTGTTGACTTCTGAATCACATTGTCCAACATTTTCTGAACTTTTGGATTTGTAATCACAATCCTTGATGGTTCATAGTTAGAGTCTTTCTGGCATCAAGAAGATGAATGACACTTCGAATGGTTGTTACTATAATGTAGTGAAATGTCAAAGTCATTCTGATTTGTTGTGAAATTTGTAGTTTTTACATATTTATTTACAGACATATTCCTGTCGTGAGTATGAACTTTAATTGAAACATCTATAGCCGCTAAGTTTTGGTACACTTTTTCCGTTCCAAGGCGTTCATTTCTTTGTGCACAATTGTCCTGTTCTTTGATGATATGAATACAATCCATAACTTTATGAGTTTTCTCGCCCAACGCAACTACGGAAGTGTCTTTTGCATTTTTCCTCCATCGGTGCCTTGCATCAGTCATGACATTTATCCCATCCAATTCTTCATAGGAAGCAATTTCTTCATTAATAGCAGAGTCAACAGAATCTGTACATTCTAATTCGGTTTGTTCTTTATATCTCTGATATTTCCTTTTTCGATTTTCTTTGGTAATTGTTCCAATACCAGCAGCAGTGGAAAACCTGGTATAATGTATTGGTAAAAGTCCACTACTAAAAAAAGCATGGCTCATTCTGTGATTTTCTAGGTACTCATCATTTGGTAAATACGGGGATGATGACCACATATATGTATGAGACTTTTCTTGTGAACAAACCAATCTTACACTGGCAACATGACCTTTCATTGTTATTTTTGTCAACTTCAATTGTCCTTTGCAAAAGCTTGTATGTGCCTCAAATATCTCCCCATATATCTTCATTGACTTTTCAGCCGAAATAAAAAGTTTTTGGTCAACATCGTTTGGACTAGCTTGTACATAAGTTGATGGAAAACAATGCATGGTCGGATGGCTATCATCGCTGTGTTGTTGTATCCAATAATCCAAAATTTCTTCCATAATCATTGCATTGTTTACTGATCAGTTTAGAGAAGTTGTCATAAAGGTTTTCACAATTTGAAGTTTTTCCTGAATTGACATTTTGAAAGATTCATCACCAGGTATTTCAATCCGAAAATTTGTAGGACGCTTTTTGTTTGACATTTTAGACAATGTAAATAAGGTATAGGCTTGAAGGTTATTAGTATCAGATTTGTTTGAGAAACATCTAAAGAACATACAGGGAACTCTCTCTGGGATTGGGATTTAGATTAAATATCAATTTGATAAAACAAAAACAAAATTCACTTTAGCCTTTCATTTTAAGAAATGAAATTACGCATTTCAAAGTTTACTTTTAGGAATTTGGGATAAACTTCTTGTTTGCCTTTTTTACATTGCTTTTAATTATTGAGTTATCCCTTTGTGGTCCCCATTTCACTGTGAATATTTCATGCAGTCATTGACCTGCCATGCAGGATTTGTGTAATTCTATAAGCACATGACCTTGGGTCACATTGTGAAACAGTAAAGTGTATATAGGATTTCTGGTGAGTTCACAAGAAAGTAGATACCCTGGAGTAGATATATGGAATGACTGACAATAGCAACAAAATAGTATCTATTGAATTAAACAACTTACAGCTAGAAACAATACAACATTTATTTGGTCACAATGATTGGGAATTGAAAATAACATCTACAATTCCAGAAGAAAATGGTGGGACTTCAAAAGAACAAAGCACCCAGACAGATGTGTCAGAACAAGAGGCAGAAGAAAATACATATCCAGATTTTGTATTTCCACAAAATGAGAATGAAGAAGAAAGCCAATATTGTTTTTGTAAACCGTGCATAACACATGAGAGGAATAAACAGATGTGGTGGCCAGATACACCAGAGGTACCCCATCACAGAAATTCCAGCTTTCGGAAAGAGCATTATAAACGATGTTGGACAATGTTGCTCCATCGAGGGGCATGGAATGATGATAGATATGTTGCAATGAAAATGGATGCTCTTGAGTGATATAGCCGTCAGAGATTTGATTTCCATAAAAGGGACATCATGCCGAAATGTGTTGTGAACCTAGTAAGGCACTGGTTCCCTAATCCGGATTGATTTCCATATATGGGACACATGTGGGATTAAACTTTGTGGGACACATGTGGGGTTAAAACAGAAAATATCTACACATAACAAAACGTAAAAATGATTAAAAAACAAGAAGACAGAGTTTGAGATTGGCCAAGATCATCGAAATTGATGTCTTCAAAGGGCTGTGAAAGAGAAACAAAAATTGCCGAGATGTTGAGTGGAATACAGGTAGAATAAAATTGATGTTTATACTTTAGAGTTAACTGATTACAGGTAAAATAAATTTGACGAGAATTTTAACTTGTTTGTTTATATATGTTTCACGAACTGCTTCACATCACTCTTTATTTTATTCTTCCTTCGGTATTCTACTGCCGTTGTATCACTCTTTATTTTATTCTTCACATCACTCTTTATTTTATTCTTCGGTATATACAGAATTACTCAAGGACTTCTTCTGTTCCATTTCTGACTTAAATTACGACCATACCGACACTCCTCTTTATGCCAACAACCGATGATAGTCCGTCACATGCCGTTATTACAGAAAACGTAATAAAAGATGCATTTAAATATCAAAATAAGAAAAGCGTCTGGCTTCAAAAATACTGTAGAGACTTTGTAAACCTTTACACATTCTATTTGATTTGTCACGTAGGTCATGAACGTTTCCTGAAAACCAGAAAAATGCTATGAATTTATCTTTATTTAAATCAGGAAAACAATAGCCTTCAAATTGTCGACCAAAAGCAGTACTTTGTACAGTTGGTTAGGGTTTCGAAAGAATAATATTGAAACATATAGTTTATTTCCTTATTACAAATAACCTTCTGTAAAGGTTTCAGTAATTATTCACAACAGGTCATTCCACCAAATATCAGATCATAGAAACCTATCATATATATGAATTGCTCTTGAAAAGAAGAAACGTACTTTTATAGTGTTTTGTGACATCTTTAAAGCATTTGAGAGGATATGGCTAGAGGGTCTTATACCAAAGCTTAGATCTCGTGGTATACATTACAATCTATAATATATAGTACTTAGAAAGTTATTTAACCGATAGATAACAAGGTGTTGTCCAAAATTGATTCCCCACTGTGAAGTATTATAAAGCTTAGGTTTAATGTTATTCATTATATACATTAATGATATTGCCGATAATTTTAACTCACTAACTCGTCTTTCTGAGGACGATACTTCTTCAATTTAAAGTTCTGTATCGCAATGGATGTTTTAAACTTAAATTAGAAGAGATCTAATAAAAAATCTAAAAAAAAAATGTAATGGTCACTTTGTTGAATGTCGGTGTTGTTGAGTTATCTGACAAACTTGAAAGACTACAACTGGAGGCAGCGAGGATCATAACTGGTTTACAATCCTATGCAAGTAGAGATTCGTTGTATTAAGAAACACTATAAGAATTGATTGATAGGAGACGTAGCAAATTGATTGACAGTTCGATCCTTACTTACTTTACGATATAAATAAAAATATTCCTCCTCTAAAATTAAAGGAATATCTACCCCTAAAGTTGGGTACAATTAATTATCAATTTCGTAACAGAGAAGTGAGTGAAAACAATCAATGGACAACGGCAACATCGGATCCACAAAGAAACAAGGACACAACATGAGAATCAGGCAGAAAAAGAAAAATGAAGAAAACACAAACAGATGAAAAACACGAGAAGAGTTTTTCTCATTTCTGGGTGGCTGTTACACATTCAAGTTTTCCCTTCTACTCTTTGGATTTGTAATTCTTTGGATTTTTGATTATTAAATCAGAATTTCCATTAGTCAACAAAAATTAAATATTACACATACCTAAAATTAGGTACAGCTATAGGAGTTTAAATCATGAGCTATATCGTTTTAATAAATGTTTTAACCCAGCATGAAATTGTGGTACCATTTGCGAAAATGCATATCAACTGCATTATGACAATGTCAATTTAATACAAATTTATTTTTATACTTAGAATTTATGGAAATGTAGACCTAGATATTATATTGTATAGACACGTTAATCTCATTTTTAACAAAACAACGATATTTTTACAGCGGTCCATAATTTTATTCAAAATAGCCACAGATGTGATTGACTGTTGCAGATTGTTTCACCCTTTCCTCCTTTCATCTGATTTTTCCCTTTCTTTCATTTCATCTTGTAACTTCAGTAACAGTAACTTTGGTATTAAGTTAGTAGTTATATAACAAATGTATAAATATTGTTTACTTTTGTTTCAATTACTTTTTCACCCTACTCAAATAGTCAAATGCATTCGAATGTATTTTCTCCTCTCTGTCACAAAAACTGCTGAGTCAGGGATATGTTCATCCCTTGTTACTTTCGTCCCTTCAGAAATTCTATGGCCGTCACTACGACATCATAGATAGATATGAAATGTCAGTGTCACAAATGAAAACTGACATTTTCAGCTAGATTCACGTCTTCCCGGATTTGACTTAACCGGTTTTGACTTTACCCTGGATTGACCCACTGACAGTATGACGGGTGCTGTATACAAGGCAGGACATGCTTACCCTTCCGGAGCACCTGATGTCACTCTGGTTTTTTTTAGAGTTAACACTGTTAGTGCTTTAGTTTTATGTGTTGTTTTTGTAGTGGTTGTGTGTTTTGTGGGTATGTAGTGTCTTTGGTCTTCTGTCTTTTGGTTTTTTTGATTTTGCCTTGTCTCTGGTCTTTGATTTATGTAATCTTGTGCTCTGTTCCTCCGGTATTCTTCTGTTGTTGTTTTTTTCAAGTTTTTCTGTTGCATGTTGTGATGATATTGCTCCTATGATATCAATTGTTATGGTTGTATATTTTTGGTAGAGGGCTTATCATAATGTTTTGATAACTTTGCTCATTCTCATGAGCAAAAAAATAATAATTTTATATCTAGGGAGTGAAATATCGACAGGTAATCAAACTAAACTTTGATTTTACTTTTAAAAAAAGAAACTAAAAAATAAAGAGATCAGTCCAATGTTTCAGAATCAAGCTTAATAATTTACTTTTAAAAAAAGAAAATAAAAATAAAGAGATCAGTCCAATGTTTCAGAATCAAGCTTAATAACTTCAAAAACAATTTCCCTTCCTTGAAATAAATAACTTAACGCCATAAAATGTAATAACGAGGTTTTTTTCATTGTTCTACAAATCTCTTCTTTCGAATTCTTAGATATTCAATCTACTATAAAAGAGCCCACAATTTCTTTTGAAATACCGGTACCAAGGCCAGGACCACTGCGAATTTTTTGTCTGATTGACTTCGACTGTTGGCAACTCTGTTCGGTAATTTTGTTATAACGTAATTTCCTTGTGGCAAGACTTTTTCAGTTGTTACCACATTGTTTGATTTCATGACTTTGACATTAGCATGTGACCATATGAATTAATTATTTTTTCATACCATCATTCCATTTAGCCGACGAAAAGTCTGATATTTTCTAGTGCAATATTTTAATGTTATTTTATTAAGAATTTTGCTACTTATCTTTGAGAAGATATTTCTGGATACCTACTCTGCAGCATTTATAAGGAACCAACCATTAAACATGAAGGGGGAAGGGTATGGTTTTATTTTGTATTTTTTTTTTATAGAAGAATTTTTTTTTTGCGCTTCAAGTTTCAAAATTAGCATTTTTCTTCTTTTTTTGGGGGGGGGGGGGGGCAGAAAGCCCCCTTCAGATTTTTTTTCATCATTTTTGCAAAAATCTCGTCATCTTATTTTCTAAAGGACTTGTTTTTATAATAAATACTATCATGTTGGACGTCATGATCGGAAAAATATTTGTCAAGTTGGTTGGGATCATATTTCAACAGAAAAATCAGTATTTTTATGGGAATCAATTGTAAACGCCATCTTGTCGACTTGTTTTTACATTGTTATAAAACCGAATTTATACAAAACTTGAAAGATATATATTTAATAGCAGTTACTATGGAGTTCCTATCGAACACTACCGCAATGGAATGGGAGATTTGGCGCGCCATAAAAACGGTTTTACCCATTTCTTTTGAAATGCCTTTTTCACGTCAGGACTATTGTCTGTAACATTTTGTCCGATGTTTTTTTTACCTGCTTTTTATTTTTGCCTCTTGGACTTTGAATCCGGACATTTCTGACAAAAACGGCAAATGAGAAAAACAAAGACCAACCAGCCGCAAAAAAAGACGACATTAAGAACTCAGACATTCATAGTGTGAACTCCAATGAAAACTGGTAGTGAAACAAGGTGCTCCGGAAGGGTAAACATGACCTGCTTCACTAGTTGCACCCGTCACACTATCACGGAGTCAATCCAGGGTTGAGACAAATCCGGTTATGTCAAATCAGTGAAGGCGTAAATTGTAGCTGAAAATGTCCGTTTTCATTTTGGACACAGACACGTCATATGTGTCACTGATGTCATTGTGATGGCCATAGAATTTCTTAAGGGATGAAAATATAGGCTGAACAAATCCCTGAGAAAACAACTTTTGAGACAGTATGTTTGCTCTATTAAAAACATCAGTTTATACACTACATGCTCCACAGTAACGAATCAACTGTAAAATGTACACTCCATAGGTATATTGCTGCTCAGGAAAGGGAAAGTTCACAATTAGGAAGTTAAAGTCATCACGTTTGTCATATAGCTCAGATTTCAAATGTCCATCTTTCTTCGTCAATGTATATCAAAAGATCAAAGTACGAAGCTGCAGTAGGTGTATCAGAAGTCCCTTTAATTTCAAGCTCATTGGATTAGATCTGGTGTAAATATTCTTTGAATTTTGGATTATTAAGAGAAAATACAAATATGTCTCAAAAATTCCTAGGAAACATAGTGATAAAAAGTTTCACCTGTGTTCCAAGATCGAAACAGGAAAATCTTCAAAACAAAATCCATTCATAGATCTCAGGGCATTATAAGATCCCATTAATAAAATTTGTACAGGGGATCAATTATGATACTGAATATAGTTTAGTGTCCGAAACTGCACAAGAAATATAGCTTTCTTCTTGTTTTGATGTGCATGATTTTTTGTTGATAGTTATTAATTATTTGATTAAATGTACAATTGGTCAATAATGGAATGACAAATTAAATTGGCTTGGCTGTGTTATAATGGTCAAGGCAAAAAGCGACCTACTCTGATAAAGAGACAAAATTTACCATTTGTCCAAAAAAACGAATAATCGTTTTATAATAAAAGATTCTTTTATTTATTTTTTTTCCATGTAGAATTATTGCATTACATGTATAAGAAAACAGATTGTAATCAATTATAGTATTTCATAAACTTAAATAATCAAGATTTATACAACGATGCCTCCAGAGAAATAAGATTCAGAAAAATAAAAATTTGACCTTTGAACCAGAATTGATTGAAAAGAAATTACAAATGAAAAAATTATTTTTTTATCTTTGCTTTTTTAATTCGGTAATTCGGAAATTTCAAACAGTTACTAGAGAAACGTTATTTTTTCTCCTGAATTTGTTTCAGTAAATCAAATATCTCCTTTTCATCAACCGTGGATCTTTTTCCGAACAGTAAAAGCGGACTTAAGGAAAGCAGCCCTTCAGCTAGAGCAGCCAAACTTAAGCCAGTAGCGACAGCTCCAGTACCAACAAGTGCGGCTTTTCCAACATCAACAAGGGTGTCTGTATCAACAAGAGGTTGATGATTAACAACAGCTTGATAATTGACAGCAGGTTTATGAGTAACCACAGGTTGATGATTGATCAATACTGCAGGTGACGGAGACGGACCTTAAAACAGAGAGACAATATAACTTGTCATGCGTTATTACATTCACAAACATACACATCGATATATTATCACTAACATAAAAGAACAGAATTACCAAAGTGCAATATTTGAATGTGATTGTGAAGGTTGATGATCTTGATGATGATGAAAGTTACGTTGTATCTGAACAGGAATCATTTTTTTTTCACTTTGGTCATTTGATAAACAGTCTTCAACTTAATCTCATCAATTCAAATCCCTATTCGAAGGTTTAAATATTCAACCTCGATTTATCGCTAAATATTTCTCATAGCCAATAAAATAAGAAAACAATCTGTTTATCTTATTGGTGTTTTTACACCCTTTTCCCCTAACTAGCCCTTTCTTTCCTATGCTTTAAAATGTTTGATCGTCTAAATTGTAAGATTTTAACAGCACCGAGAAGACATCAGCTGCCAAAAATTATCTATGAGCAAAACTTATATTAACTGCAATTTCTGCATCCCGTTATCTATACAGTGCCAATACAGCAAAACAGAAGGGCATACATAGATTGCTACTTTTACTATTTGTGTGTTGGTATTGCTTAGAAACATTTTATCATGTGATTGTTACTGACCCAGCTTATAGGCCAATAGTTTATTGTAGCTGATTTTAACAGAGTTCATTTGATTTGGATAATGTCCTCGCTTTTCTTGGAGTTTTTCCGATATTTCATGACCATTTTAGCGGGCAGAATAATGCAAAACTGCAGTGACACTCCAAAAATGGAACATTTTTACTTAGAGGCCCTGTCACACTATAACGTTCTACATGTAGCCAACGTGTTCCGACGTTCACTAATTTTTATAAAAACGTTGGCACACGCCAACAAATTGGAGAAATCATCTTGTTGGACGCATTCATAGCATCAGGCTAACGCCCTACAAAGCACGGAAAACTTATCCATAACTTGTATGAAACGCTCACAAAACGTGTAACAGCGTATGACAACGTTGCAAAGGCGTTTTACTAACCTACTTGTCGTATACCGAACGCATCTATAACGGTTTTCTAGCATTTATAGAGCGTCTGTATAGCGTTTTGACTATCTTTGTAAGATCAGCTTGAAATTCTTCATCTCGGTGTCATTTGCAAATGTAGAAAGGGTAAAAATGGCACCGAAATATTGGACAGATTTGCAGGAGGGATAGGTCCCTCAAAAATAAAAGAAATAAAACAATATGTTAGTGTGATACTGAAATAAATCGGCCAATTACATACCTTTTGAATTTTGTCTTGATCTTTAACATTTGTTTTATAATGAAAAATAAATCGGTTTATACGTTACTCTATACTTACATGGACGCCCGGTTTGTGTTCTCTACATGTTTAATACAACTTACGAGAAACTACTACATATCGCACACATTACGTGCATAACGCACCTCTAGCGTTCGTCTAACGGATGCATAACTTATCAACAACACGTTGGCGAACGTCGTGAAATTTGGAGCATGTTCAAATTTTTTATGATGCACCCAACGTTCAACAACGCACGCCAACGTGTGTCGACGTGTTTGTAGCGTATTATGAACTTCCTATACATCTAACTTATACAACACACACAAGCGTGTACGAAAATATTCTCACACGCTGGGCACACGTTGGTGCTGTACATGATAGTGTGACAGGGGCATTAGTTTTTACTACGAATACCATGAAGAGTTTAAAATTGTGTTGAGAGTAGTAAAGTGTAAGTTGTTGCAAAGTGGTGGAGAATTTCGGAAAATTTTGTTTTGAGAATAGAATGGGCTTTCTCATAACAAAATGCACATTTTTATCAGTCATTTTGTTTTTGTTCAAATATGATCATTCCAGCACAAAGCATTGGAAATAGATCTGGGGGATTTTCGTGGAAATCAAAGATATGCTCATTTTGATACAAAACGGACTTTCTTTAAATGAGATTGGCTCACTTTATTGTTCATTTGGATACCCTGCTGTTGATGATTTGTTTTGAAATTAAAGAATCATTAACATACTATGTTTGACCATTTACTAGACTTTCTACTGAAATGAAATATCCACCAAGATACAAAAATACGTAAGTTTCACAAAAAAAATCAGTAACTTTCGTAATGCTGCACAGGTGTTACAATGGGTTACCTCTCACTAGCAGCATTAGAATTAAATAATACGGAAAACCATAATCCATCAATAATCGGGAAGAATAACTGATTGCCACATATATATATATATATCAAACAATAGACAAAAGTGAACAGTACACAAATAACAGTACGTCGGGAATTTTGGTGTTGTTGCTTTGTTTATATATATATATATA
>MJUU01072581.1:46664-79242 GCA_002080025.1 Modiolus philippinarum
TATATATATATATAAAAGAAATCCTAATTCAATACCAAGAACATGCACCTAGTGCTATACACGGAACGACGGCAGTATAATACCGAAGGAACAAAGCACAAAGATTATATAAAACAAAGTCCAGCAAAGTTGCAAAAGAAAGAACACCGGAGGACGGAAGACCAAAGACACCCCACACCCACAAACACCACCAACTAAAGCACTAACAGTGAAAACTGAAAAAGAAACAGAGTTACATCATGTGCTCCAGAAATTAATGCTTGTCCTGTAGTGCATACAACACCCGTCACACAGTCAGCGACACATTTTTGGTTTTGAAAAAATCGTATGATAGCTGATAGGTGAATGTCATTGTGTAAACATAGACATAACCTATTAAAAATCTATGGTACGTGTTACTTCTCTACCCCTCAAACACTTTATGCCTTACTGATAGTGTGACAGGTGTCGCTAGCGGGGACGGACATGCTTACCCTTCCGGAGCACCTAATGTCACTTCCGGTTTTAATGGGAGTTCACACTATGAGTGCCTAAGTTCTTAATGTTATCTTTTTATTTCCGTGCATTGTAGCTGTCTCACGTCCTTGTTTTGTCTTTGTTTTTATCTGTTACCGTTTTTGCCATGTCTTTGGACTTCAATGTTTGTAGTCATCGCTTCCCTTGTTTCTTCGGTATTCTACTGCCGTTGGTACAGTACCAAGGTAATAATTTGGGAAGCCAATGAGCTTTTGTCACGTAATCCGTATCGAGTTCTGTTTATTTGTACAAGACAGCACTTCTTCCTTGCTGAAGAGTTGAAAATTTGCCTATTCTTTACATTTTTATTTGTATTGCTTTATTTTGTGTTATTGATAAGACTATCCTAACAATATACAGAATTATGCCTTCAGTTTGTTTATTTGATAGCCCTTTAAGTATGAACAAAATGATACATCATTTTTCAGTCTTTAGACTTTAAAAATCGAAATAACTGCATCACATGGTGCGATATAAATGATGTTCTAAAATACTTTGATTTCAAAAACAGTTGTTCTGTGACCCAGGATATGACAAATAAGAATACTTACATGGTGCATTTTTACATGGTAAAGCCTTTTGTAATGGTTCGTTACATGATTTTGCATTCGGATTGTCAGTATGATACACGTAACGAGTTCTTGTTTGTATTTTTACACCAATACCACATGTTACATTACATGGAATTACAGTAATCCACTTAGTGTAGTTACAATCTAAAATGAAGAGAGTACACATATAAAGCAAAATAAAAGACAATCACATTGGTAAAAAATATTGCAATTCATCAACTCATTTTAAAATGATGAGTAGTTTTCTAGTCCGTTACAGAATGAAATCTTTTCAAAAGGTTATTTTGAATACCTTTTTTCTCTGTTACTATTCAGTTTTGGGATACTAACATTGAATATAAAGTACAGATTTAATTCTTTTTCTGAAAAGACGTATAAATATAAGATGAAAATTTACTGAACCATCATTAAAATCGAAAAAATCCAAACCGCACTCTTGTGAGTTAAAAATCATGTCGAACTGGTCCATTACATTTAAGGAAAGACAAAAAATAAACAAAGGCACTTGTTTGTTTGAAAGTGTAAATAAATTAATTTTCATTAAACAGTCATTATGACCAAAAAATATGTTACATAAAACATCATATATCAATCTAATTTAGCAGAAAATATAAATATTTTAATGTTGAAACCATTCTGTGATAACAGGTAGTACACAAAAATATACAAACTACAAGAATTAATTGTGTATACTCACGAAAGGAATTTTGACACAAGACAATCCTTGAGTCTTTTCATATGTTTATACTATGCAATTAAGTGCCCAATTGATTTAGAAAACTTTTATACGATAATAATGTTTTTGATAATAGGTTTTAGAGACAATTTAGTAGAATGTCATACTTGTAAGGCTATAACAGGTAGAATAATAGGTACGAAGACGATAGGGATTTGTTGCATATGCATACATGTACATTTGTACATTGTAAGATTAAGCAATTGGAACAACGCTTTCATTGTTGATCTTCATCTTGAAGTCTCCATGAGGCCTACAACAAAAAGCAAACACTCCTACCTCAAAGTAAGTACAAGACGGCCCCTAGCACCGGTTTGAGCGGCATCCACTCGCTAAATATTGAAAAACGCTACATCCATGTATCCTTTTGTCAAGGATGCGGGGTCGTCAGCAAGCATAACTCTTACAAACACTGTTATTCGTTGCCCGACAAAAGGGACAAATAGACAATATAACATATAAACAATCACAGGGCAGTCAGTTGACAACCACACGTCCATGAACAAAAGAGAAGATACTAGTTTTTGCGCCTGTCCCAAGTCAGGAATATGTTGTTGACTGGCTTGTCCGTGTCTTCTTATGAAATTTTAGTTTCTTGATATTTGGGTTATTGGATGTGGTTTGTTTCCATTGATTTATTCACTTTTTTACCTTTTTGGGCCATTTAGGACTTGCTATATGGTGTGAGGTTCCTCACTGTTATGAAGACCGTACGGTGACCCCTAGATGCTTTGTTTTGGGTCGTTAAATAAATTACACTTAAACCGGTGATATCTGCCGTCTTGAACTTTTTATGAGGTATAAGCATAGCTCATTGTTGAAGGCCTCATGATTTCAAGATGAAGAACAACAATAAAATCTTTGCTCCATTGCTTGGTTTAATCATGTTTTTGTAGAGAATTTATCTCATGTGCATTTTCAAATATCCTATCTTTGTTATTTGACAGTCCATATCCAAGGAAAACATTACGTGAGTGCTTCAAAAAGTAATATGTTTTCTTTTTCAAGTATCTTGAATAGATGATTTGCCAGTTACTAAAGTTCGTGTCAGTTCTAGTCAAATTTTGTGGTTTTTGGGCAAACCTTTAAAGGGAAGTTACTCCTACACCGGACAAACAAACATAAAACGTGCACATTTGTTTTAAAGTACGGTCTCCGTGCTTAGCCAGACTGGACAAAGTAATTCCCTACACAATATTCATGATATTCTGCAGTAAGTTAGCATATTTTCGAATTTATAATACTTTCTTAGTCACTGAGAAGGCAGTTCAAGTGAGTACAATTGTTTATTTTTATTACTTGAAACAAGCAGCACTTGACAGCATGGTAAGCGCTTCTTGGGATTGGGTTTTGAATTATGTTGCTGACAAAACATCGGCTAAAGGTTAAACTTTCATAACTTTTGATTAAAAAATGATTTATTTTTTGGTTGGTTTTGACAAGCAGGGAACCATTCTGTCCCCTTGAGATTTTTCAAAAAGTTACCTCCCTTTTGGGTTTTGCTAAATTCATTCTGTTGATTGCAGAACTGGCATATGGTCTATTGTTAAGAAGTATAAGAAAAGCTCCATATCCTTTCATTGTTTATCTATGCAGAAATACCGACCAGATTGTCGAATATAAAACAACAACAAATGGATATAAATTAAAAAATTAAATATCAAGGGAAAATTAGAATATATTATTAGTGATCATTAGTGGACTGAGTCGTGTTTTTGTCGGAAGTTAATATTCCTTTTCGGTATTATTCTGACAACTACTAAAAACCAAAATCTCGCTCATATGAGGCTGAGGTCATCGAATGGCTTCTTCAAAATAAAGATTAATAAAGTAGTAATGAAGATGGAGAATAACACTCTTTGCATTAGGAATAATTATTTATCTCTCAGAAAAAATGTATATGTTCTAAAATATTCTTACATAAAATGAAACGTTTGTTACGTGAATAATGCACTTTTAGTTGTGTACGTATTTGTAACTAGTAAATATTTACCAGATCTTCGCCACTTTTGTTCAATTTACACACACACACACACACACAAAGAAACTTTAAAATTTAAAGACACTTTTTGTTAAATTTTCGTGCAGCAAACACCAAACTAACTACAGAATAAAAACAATTTATACAAGAATTGAGAGTTATTCGTCTGAAAAGTCACTTTGGTCTTTAAAAATCGGCAAATGTTTGAAGTCCGCCTCCCCTTTAGCACTCCAAAACAAAAAAAGTATACGTTACCTAAGACTTTAAAATATCTTCATTTTATAAAATTTGTTCAACAACATCAAAAAAGAATCAAAAGAATGATAACGATTAATTACAATAATTATAAAAAATAAAATTTAAAAAAATATGGAGACCGACAAGAAATTTTCACGGGGCAAGTTTTTTTATTTACTATTTGCATCGGGGAGCACTAAAATTGCTTAAAACAGAGAACTCATTATAACAATTCAGCATACCAAATAAATTTCAAATTAATCTTTCAATGGAAAGCAGAGAATTTTGAAATGAAAACTTCACTATTACGACCAATTCACTAAACAAAGCACTGATGGAGCTGAAACTCAAAAGCCCTGAAAATCTATACACGGTAAGTTTTCGTAAACATCACAGAACTGCTGCATTAAAAATAACTAATTTATATGGTTTATTAGAGAGATAAAGAACTAATTTGATCAACGGTCAAAAAAAAAACACGCCAAAAATAATCGAAAAATGTCTGTCTTATTCATATGTTTATATCTGTACGTAAATGACGTCATATTTGACCATGTGGTTGAAAAGGAATGTTGGGGTAGGTTGCCAGAATCTTCAGAAAGTATTACGCTAGGTAATAAATACCCCATTTGATTCATACCAGGACGTACGGCGCCGTTTTATGAGGAAAAAATTTCTGCTCACAACTGGTTGTAAATATAAATTGAAAATTATTCATTGTTAATAGCTTGAATTTTACTTTTGTTTACGTTATGGTTACCTATGTACATTAAGTTATATAAAGGAATTTTTAAAGAAAGGTATATTAACGCACAGTATGTGCTATCAACTAAATGAGGTTTTCATCCAGATTTAACACTTGTCCAGTCAACAATGTCACAGGGCTAGTTGTAAGCTGAATTGTATACTGAATATATTTGAATTCTGAAAAAGTTATTTCTTGCAAACAATTGTGTTATTTTGTTGCATTTTTGAATACTGAATTATTTAGGTAAATTGGTAGATGTGGAATATTTCAAACTGAATTTATTCCAGTAAATTTGTTGGTAGACTGAATCTATTTTAGTGATGTTATAAATTGTTGAACAAAAATATGCTTCCATTTGCATTGGAAGAACATAAATTTACTTTTGCTGTTTTATGTGTGAGAATGGATTATTGTAATGATGTTAGTTTCTAATGTGGATTTAAATGACAAACTTTGTAATACACATGGATGATGTCCTTCCTGAGTTGTTACTGGAGCTAATTGTTGTAAAGACAATCAGTATCTAGCGTGAGAAGCTGCTTTCGGTGGTGTATATTGGCATGTTGGAGATACCTTAGGTGCTAGATTAATGGCATAAGAATAGGTATAGACTAATGGTTAGTCATTTGTTATGACCAGTATTGACTCACCATGTGTATGTTATCTGCACGTTCGTAGATATTGTATTGGGGATTACTGAATTCCAAGTTTTCATATTTTATATGATGCCGAAATTACGTGTGATTTTCTAATTGAAACAATCAGTTTGTTTTGGATTCATGTATCGAGATATGTCTGTGTATGAATTTTTAGTAATAGCACTGGCTATGTGCTTTCGGTAATATATAAAACATACGTGGGGTAAAAGTTGTACAGTGATTGGATAAAACAACGGCAGTAGAATACCGAAGGAACAAAGGAGTGAAATTTACAAAAATCGAAGTCCAAAGACATGGCCCAAAAGAGAACACAGAAAACAATGACGCCAGACAAAAAAACAACGACGTTAGACAGACACAAAGAACAGAAACAGAAATCACAACATTCAAAATAATGCACTCACAGTGTGAACTCCAGTGAAACTGAGAGTGACATCAGGTGCTCCGGAAGGGTAAGCATGTCCTACTCTGTTAACAGCACCCGTCACGCGGTAAGTGAGGCATATATATTTATAAAAGATCTGTTAGGTTTGGTTAATGTCTTTTGCTAACCCTGAGACAAAACCAATTAAAAATCGTGGTAAGTGTTACTTCTCTAACCCTCAAACAGTACCAAGTTAAATTTTGAAAGGTTTTTGTAATCATCCAGTATTCAAACATAGACAAGGACAGATCGATACCACAAACATAACTAACGAAGACAAAACTAAAATATAACAAGACAACACAAAAAAACTAAAGCACTCACAGTGTGAACTCCCATAAAAACCGAGAGCTACATCAGGTGGTCCGGATAGGCCTTTTTAAGCTTATATAAAGCTTGTGTTTTTGAGAAGTTGGATCTTTTCTCGAGTTTTATGTGTTGATAAGCCCCTAGGATGTTGAATCTGAACTTTTGTTCAGTATATTTCACGTTTCGGAGTAGAGTTCTACTGGAGTTGCAATAATGTATGAATAAGAGAATTTTAAACTTGCATTTTGCTAGTAATGATTGTCATATTTACACAGTATGTAAACATTACTTTGGATGACATCTGACACTCGGTTTTTAGTTATAAATAAATTTTGGATAATATAGCTATTTTATACCATGTATGGTCATTGTGAAGCTATTTCGCCGTTAAGATGAGTTATTTACCTTTTGGGAAGGATCAACTATCACTAGCAGATCGATTTTGATCTTAAACGGCCATTTCGTTCTTGACAATGTCTTAACAGGCTGAACACAATTTTATCAAAAATGCTTTCAAGGACGATCAAGACATGTTAAGACATTTTAGTTAAAACAAGACAAACAAATTGTCTTGTTAAGTATAACAAGTCTTAACAGGTCTTGTTACTCCTTGAAAGAATTGTCGTAAAAATAACTGAATATCTTAACATGAAATCGATCTGCTAGTGTATGCTCCTATATCGTGACTTACCAATGAGGACTACACTTTGATGTTTTTCTTCTTTTATGGCTTGTGGATTTGTGAACTAATTCGACATTTTTTCTATATCCTTTACAATGAACTTTATATTAAATATTGATTCAGTATTTCTTCATATTGCCTATTTGTTCTCTATCAGTTTTTTTTTAAAATTTGAATTTATGGTATTCCAAACATTTAGATTTTATCTGCACTGAAGAGACAGAACTTGTCGAAATGCACATATGCAGAAACTAGTGGACTGTTAGTCCCCGAGGGTATTCACCAACCCAACAGTCAGTACTTCGGTGCTGACCCGAAAGCCGATTCTATTTGGAACCTTACAATATCTAAATATTTGTTAATTTTATTGAAAACTAAGGAGTATCTCCCTCATGCAAAGCTCTGTCCTTAGCTGGTTTTTGCTCTACCTTTAGATCATGTTAGTTATTTGATCTCTATCAATTTCAAACATCTTTGTGGTCGTCCAAACGTTTAGATTTTATCTGCACTTAAATGACATAAGCTGTCGAAATGGGCATTTGCAGAATTTAAATTCACAGTAACTTCGATTTAAAATCATTTGAAGAGACTGACTCAAAAATTATTTGTTTATTGTATTCAACGTTATTTATATTGTTGTATATTGAATTTCTGCCAAATTCTTGGGACTTATGTGAGGGAACATTAGAGCTTAAGAAAGGGGGAGTGTGATGGTGGTCACTTTGTTCACTTGTTTATGTTTTGATATTGGGTATTTTATGTTAATAAGTATTATTTATAGTTCCTTAATTAATTCTAACGAGTACGGCCAAGTCTGTCCCGTTTGGCTTCACGCGCTGGTTCCCCTGGCAGAGCTCGTTGCCCCTAGGAACTATAAATAACGTCACTCACCGGTCACGGGTACAGTCAAAACGTTCGGATGTGAAACGAGCAGACTCTCAATCATTTGGTATCGTAGTTCAACATCATAATATGTAACAAGTATTCCTGGTCATCGCTATTTCTTGTCTATTTAATAATTTATAAAATGTAGGATAACAAATAAAACTTTGTTAATACAGAATTAATCATTTCCAATGTCCTGGAATCCAGATTCACAACGGAGAGAACAACAAGCCAGAATCTCTCCGGTTACATATATACTACACGTTGGTTATTCCGTAATACGTGCAATAATCGAAAAGGGTGATTTCGTATGCATGGCTATCCATTTTCTGTAAATAACCAACACATGTAACTAAGGTATAAACATGTTGTTATCTTCTGTCAACGCTTTCTTTTACAAATAATTACGCGCCGAAGATAGATAGAAACGGGGCGTTAACAGCTGTGATATTTATATACTGTATGTTACTATCAACTTTATATAGAAAAGACTTCTTTCTTCGGCTAAAGAAAAAACAATTTTGAAAGTTATTTACGCACTATATATATAGTCCATGGGCTGGAATAACCCCCGTGCACCCCCCCCCCCACTTCCCAACCCAACCCATGTTTTTAAGTCCGCATACATCCCCTCTTCAAAATACAACATGTTAACACGAGCATAACCTGCAAGCACTGGTGGAATAGGGCCCATTTTTAGACCCACCTACCGAAATTTAGGAAAATTTCGTTTTTTGTTCAAGTTTTTCTTTCAGTTGCTTCAAAATGTTGACCAAATGCTTCCTAGTTATTGAAATGATGCATCAAATTATTGCTTATTGTATAAGCTTTACAAAGAACCCAAATTTTTACAAGTTCTATGCCAAATACGTTCCGTAGCGCCATTAAACGTACCCCTACCCCTATGAAATATTGAGGAAAATTTAGATATTTTCATTGAAACTGCGTAAGTTTGATGGTCAAAAGAACCCGAAGTGCATCTCAATTCCCCATTCTGAAAATTGGTTTTAGTTTTTCAATTTATTTTCTTGAATATAAAACATGTTAACATCATGTTAACATATTCTAAAAGACTAAAGTTTTATTTTCAAATAGGCCAAATAAATTGATTTTTGAATATTTCCGATTTTTTTTTTTCATTCTTTTGTCCAAAATTACTTTTTAGTAAACAAATATCATTTAAAGTAGGTATCAAATAAAACCTAATTATATGTGCTTTACATCTATTACAAATAATGGCCATTCTTATGTAATAAAAACATCATACATCAATAAAACTTACCCCTACCCCAACAAATTTACTGTAAAATTGTCAATTTTTTGTCTATGTAAGCATAAAATTAACCAGAACATGCAAAATGTGTGTTGTATATGCCAATGTTTCATAAATTATACCATGATTTCGTAGTTAACAGCAATTTGTTGACTTAAACTCAATATTTTGCCTAAAATTGATGAAAATTGGGGGTTTTCAACATTTCAGATTTGCCAAAATTTTACTGCTAAATCGTTATATATCCCAAATCTGGAGGATATCTCTGCAGATATGCCAATTAATTGTTCTAAGCGATACATTAGTTGTCTCAAAACGTTGTTAAGAAAAACAAGAAGTGTTTGATGTGGCTCAAAATACCGAAAATCTTACCCCTACCCTAACAAATTTTCCTTAAAATTGTCAATTTTTGTCTTATGTTCGTAACAAATTAACTCAAACACGCAAAATGTGTGTTGAATATGACAATGTTGCATGAATTATATCTCGATTTGGTAATTTAATATCCATGTGTTGACTTAAACTTAACATTGTGCCCGAAATTGATGAAAAATGGGATTTTTCAACATTTCAGATTTGACCAAAGTTCACTGTTAACCCGTTATATATGGCAAATTTGGATGATATATCTGTAACTATACCAATTAATTGTTCTAAGCGATACATTAGTTGTCTGAAAAGATTGTTAAGAAAAACAAGAAGTGTTTGATGTGACTCAAAATATCGGAAATCTTACCCCTACCCCAACAAATTTTCCTTAAAATTGTCAATTTTTTGTCTATGTTCGCAGCGAATTAACTCAAACACGCTAAATGTGCGTTGAATATGACAATTTTGCATGAATAACATCCTGATTTGGTAATTTAACAGCCATTTGTTGACTTAAACTTAACATTGTGCCCGAAAATGATGAAAAATTGGATTTTTCAATATTTCAGATTTGGCCAAAGTTCACTATTAACCCGTTATATATGGCAGATCTGGATGATATATCTGCAGATATGCCAATTAATTGTTCTTAGCAATACATGAGTTGTCTTAAAACAGTGTTTAGAATATCAAGGGGTGTTTCATGTGACTCTGAATACAGAGAATTTTACCACTACCCCAACAAATTTTCCCTAAAAATGTCAATTTTTCTAAGTTCGCATAAAAATAACTAGAACACGCAAAATGTGTGTTATATATGACAATGTTGCATGAATTACATCATGATTCGGTATTTCAATAGCCATTTGTTGACTTTAACTCAATATTTGGCCCAAACTGATGAAAAATTGGAATTTTCAACATATCAGATTTCTCCGGAGTTCATTGTTTAATCGTAATATATGTCAAATTTGGAGGATTCATCTGCAACTATGCCATTTAATTGTTCTAAGCGATACATAAGTTGTCTAAAAACACTGTTTAGAAAAACAAGGAGTGTTTAATGTGACTCTAAATACCGAAAAACCTACCCCTACCCCAACAAATTTTCCCTACGATAGTCATTTTTTTTACTATATTCGCATCAAAATAACCGAAACACACAAAATCTGCATTGAATATAACAATGTTGCATAATTGCTATCAAGATTTGTCATTTTAAGTCCCACTTGTCAGCTTAAATTCAATATTTTGTAAAGAACTGATGAAAAATGGGAATTTTCAGCATTTCAGATTTGTCCAAAATTCACTTTTAAATAGTTATATATGGCAAATCTGGAGGATTTATATGCAGATCTGCCAATTCATTGTTCTAACTGATATATAAGCTATATATAAAAACAATGTTAAGAAGAACAAGGAGTGTTCAATGTGACTCTAAATATCGAAAATTTTACCCATACCCCAGGAAAATGATGAATAAAAATCCCCAGAATATGTATGTCTATACATTTATATGAACAAAACATACTATTGTTTTACTTTCTTCTTAAAAAGTGCATTTTTTTATATTGCAATATGCAAATTTAAACGCCAAAATATGGGTAAAATTGTATATTTTGGGCGCCTTTTCGTGAAAAATTGGATTTTTCAGCATTTCGGAATTTAACAAAATTCAAGGCTTAATTGTTGTATGACAGCCAATAAACCACACATATGATCTTATTTGTGATATATGGGAGTCTCTGTGTATATTTCTGTATTTGAAATGATATGTCATTGGACCTTTATACAATGTTTAAGCTTTTCAAGCTGAATAAAATGAAATAAATTGTGTTGAATATTTGTGGTAAGGGGTTACATGTTTGTGATTTATGAGACTGTAGTTATTCTTAAAATGTTTAAAAACATATTTTCTTATGGCTTAGATATCATGAAAGGATATCTAACCACTATTTTCAAGTAATATATCAATTTCGTGAAGTATTTGCATCTCGAAGTCAAAACAGCATAAATTCTGAAAAACGGAAAATTCCCATTTTGCATACATTTTCGAGCAGAAGAATCAAAAAGGGACCTCTTAAAAAGTTTAAATCTACTTATTAATGATCTTCTGCATGTCAGCTTTAGTGAAATACACACTAGAATTCCAATAAAACATTATTCTTTAATCATTTAGAGCCTGAATATTTCTTATTTTCCTTTAATTTTTAGGGGGAGGGGTGCTAATTTTGACATTTCTGAAACTATAAGAGGTCTGAAACTAAAACGTTTGCACACGATTTGTAGCTAATTCATCATAAATCATTATTACATCGCCAATTATTAGATATATATTCAGATTTTTACGACCATAAAGTGAGAAAGTCGAAATTGTGAAAAAATCGAAAATTCCGAAACTTCCCATTTTTCAAAAATTTTATACCGAAAATAAAAATTTATGGACATTAATAGTTTTATTTTCAAACATTGTATCGCAACAGATAAGTTAGGCATAAAAACTAGATCAAATGACGATGGTTGTTAATCTGAAAGGAATTGACAGCCTAAAATTGTCATTTTCGCTCTTTTTTGCAGGGGGTGCGGTACATTTTTTGTATTCCAAGATCATAGAAATGGCTTAAAGTGCCCAAACTTGAGTTCATTGTAAAGGGTATTAAATTACTTTAATTTGGTACCAAATTTCACTACATATTACTTATCATTAAATAATTATGGAGCTTAAAAGATGAAACTTAGGTTAAAACGAAAATACAAGAATTTTTCGCGGTGTACTATAAAAGTGACCCTATACTGTCTATGCGTGCAGGTTATGTTCGTGTTAACATGTTTTATTTTGAAGAGAGGATATAGAAGGACTGGAGGACTGGTAAAAATCGGTCTAGATGGGAAGTGGTGGGTGCATGGAAAGTGATTTCAGCCCATGGCCTAACATGATCGGAGGAACGCAGCTGATTCGACATAAGTTGTTGAGATGCGCTTATGCAGAAACTCAATTCACAGTTACTTCGGCATCTTGCTGTTTAAATGGACGTTTATAGACCTGTTCCTGATGTGTCGTCTGTCGGAGGGTTTTAATAACTCTCCAGTATTCCGCTTTCGAGTTAGTTCAAAGTCTTTAAAAACTGGACGTTTTTTACTAAAAATGTCATACATCACAAAACTCACTTCAATAAAGCAGCATATCAAATTTTCAAATGAATCACTTCATGGAGAGCGGAGAATTGTGCCACGAAAACGTCACTATTATGATCAATACAATCAACCGCCATTTATTTCAAAATTCTGAGATAATATCTAGCCTATTTTGTAAACCTTTCTTACTTTTAAGTTAATGCACATCAATATAGAAAATGCATACATACGTTTGTAGTTTTTAAACAGATGGAAATATGTTCCATTGGGGGGGGGGGGGGGGTTACATATTACTTTAAGGTATTTGAACCTATTGTCTTTTTTTGTTTATTTAACTATTTTATTAGTAGGGTAATTAACTGTATGCAAACAAGGATGACACCAATGCAGCATATACAATTTTTAAAGAATTCCTTGAAGAAGAGTGGGGGATTTTGAACGAAAACTTAACTATTATTACCAATACAGTATAGATTCAAAGTCCCATGAAATAGGAGGTTGAAATTTGAGAGCATTAAAATTGCTTGCAACACGCAACTCATTTCAACAAAGCAGCATAACAAAATTTCAAATAAATACCATTAGCAGAGCAGAGAATTTTGTGACGAAAAAATCGGATGGTGGACGAAAGGACAGACAAGTATAATTTGATTAGCTACAAATTAGTTATATATACATAATTTATTACATACTGAGCGAAGATATGTTCTGTTTTGCATATGTAATATAGCCGGAAGTTAACAGTCCATATTATATTACCAGTCTGATATGGCCATATCAGACCGCCTTGTTGTGAAATATCCATATCAGACCGCCTTGTTGTGAAATATCCATATCAAACCAATGGTATGGCTATTTCAGACCGATTGTGATAATAAATCCTATCGGAAGTATATATTAAATAGATTAAGACATGACCTTTTTCATATCAGCTCGGTTATCATCCCGAGACCCATATCAGTACTCGGCTGGCGCCTCGGGATGATAACCGTGCTGATATGGAAAAGGTCATGTATTAATATCTATATATTATTTACAAATACACCAGTAAACACCTTTATATTATTCAGACAAATGCATTCCAATATACCCAAACTCGTTGAGTTGGAAAATAATTTGATTAGCTACAAATTAGTTATAGATACATAATGTATAATATATAAATACACCTATGACACATCATTATATTGACCGAAATAACATGTCACACATAAACAAATGCAAGCATTTAAATGTAAATTTAAACTGTCAATGAGATAAACTGGCGCTTGAGTATCTCTAGAAGGATAAATTAAAACACGAGGTTTTCGAAAATGTGGTGAATAGAAAAGAATCATGAAGGATATTTCTTTCTTTCTTTATTTTTTTTTTTTATAGCTGTTTTAGATTTAATTGTTCAGATGTTACATCTTATGAGAAGTTTATGCCATTTCAATCAGGTCGGTCATAATGTTCATTCAATTGTTCTTTAAAACTAACACCAGGAAAATAATATTCCTAGAGTATTTGAAGTATTGGTTTGGGGACACTCGGGAAAATTAATATCCCATGAATGTGAATGAATTCAACATTACCAATTGATAAAGAACAGCTTTATTTTAGCTGAATTTTGGCTTCTCTTTTTAGATCCTTTTGGTTATTTGTTCTCTATCAGCTTTAACATATTGTTCGGATAATGGACTTCCAAATGTTTTGGTTTTGATCTGCACTGGTGAGACATAAGTTGTCGAAATGCGCATATGCAGAAAAATAAATTCACAGTAACTTCGGTATTTTGTTATTTAAGCCAGTTATTGACAGAGTAACAGAGCTTTTGCCATAGTCCCTGTATGAACTGAAAAATCCACATTAACGAATTAGTATGTTACTGCTACAAAGAGAAAGTTCATAAAAGGGAAGTCAACTTTTGTAGTCAAAATTTCAAGAGCATCTTAATATCTGATATAAAGTTAAGTTTCGGTACTGCTACTACATAATCTAAAGAATCTAAAAAGTTACGTACGCTTATCGTTCAAATCCCGATTCCAATTGTCTTGTCCTGAAATGTTTTAAAGAAGAAAAGTTACAAAATCGTTCTTGTACTTTTTATACGAGTAAATATATAAAATGTGAATTTTATAATTGAACTCATGCTTGTTTACTTGCATAAAATATTGATTGATTTATATTAATTTTGAACCATATTTAATGTATAGATGACAATAGCTTATAAAAAATAATATTGTTATGAAGACATTTAAAACGACATATATTTGACAAATGTTAAATAACATTTTTAAAAACTGACAGATGCATTTATTGTGCACTGCTTCATCAGCTAATTAATTGCTTAATGAATATGTTACTTCCAAGATATCTTGAATATTTTGAATCAAATATGAATGTCTTAAACATCATATCTGTCTCATTGAATACATAAATGTCAACATGGATGCTTTGTTTTGGGTCGTTTTAACCTGGAGATAGTATGTTGTCTCCTTGACATTTACCCCATCTCCTTTCTTTAAACATATCACTGAAAAGCAAAAAAACTATTACTACTTCATTGTGCACATTCAAAACTGCTATGTAACAATTGTAAACTACATTTTACTGGAAGAAAGCCGTATATCTTCTTCCCATGAAGTCATCACTTTATATAAGCAGTATCTTCGGTATTTTGTTATTTAATATATAAACACCCTTGACGTACCGTAGATACCTATTTCAGTTTCATGTGAAGTAATTATAAAAGAAGACATAACAGGAAACACCTATAATTGCCGAAAATCCCAATTACATGCCACAATCCACAAGTGAACCGCACAAGAAAAACACAAAAAGAAAGGAGACAAAGGTAAACAACGATAGGAGGTAAATTAATTTTAGAAGAAAAACAGTAAATCCCAAAGTGTCGTGGCAATTTTTGATAGGCAAGCTATACCATCACGATCAAAAACCAAAATAAGATATTTCTGGGAATAAAAAAGAAAGAAAAAAGTAATTAAAAAAACTGTCAAAAACGATTTATTTATTAACAAAGTAAAGAAAGTAATTGTTCGAAATAAATTTGCAAATGAACATCGAAGCAACAAGCAAAATAATTCTAGAATGTATGGCAATGTAAGGATCACATATACACAGAGAACGTAAAAGACGACGACGATACAAACAGAACATAATATAAACGCTACAAAAAAAATCAAATAAAAAAACACTAACAGTGTGAACCCCGTGAAACAAGTCTGTCATCAGATGTTCCGGAAGGGTAAGCATGACCTGCTTCACATGTGATACCCGTCACCTTAAAAAGTCTGATGTAATATCGAAATCGGCATGTGTCAATCCAGTCATAACTCGATACCTATATATATATATATCTATCTTCATTTGCGACACATTGTAACAATCAGTCAAATCGTGATGACGACCATTAAAGAACTTTAGTGACAATTGTAACTGTAACAATTTAAGGATATATATAAAGAAACTTTGGTTGATAGAAGTTTATAACTGATATTAAACTGGCATGGTTGTTTGGATGTTTGTCTGAATAGGCTTATTAGAAAACGAGATGTCACTTACAGTCTCCAATGTCATCATTCTAACCTTTTCAGTACTAATTTCTCTGCTTTGTTATGCATTTCATATTTTTTCGTACTTAAATTTGTCAAAAGTTCGTTGAAAATTTATAATCCATCATAAGAAATAAGAAATATTGACTGGACAACAACTGAAAAACTAGAAGAGACAGGAAATTTAGCTTTCTTTACCACCCTAGCGTTAGAAAAGATATAATAAGGAATATTTATACTACACGACGCATAATTTGCAGTCAGGTTTTTATTATTTGACTACCCTGCAGCTTCTTAAGGAAGTTCGCTGGACATGTTTATGTATTTCTGTCAAATTTTTGGACTTCTATGATTTAATCAATATCAGCACAAAAATTGTCTTGTCCGGAGACCCAATTGTTTTTTTTTTTTTTTTTTTTTTTTTTTTTTCTTTCATAATTTCATTTTATACATCTTTTGGAGAATTCTGACAAAATTTTATGCAATTGGTATTACTTTATCACATTCTTTTTTGGATAACTGATGCTCATGTTGAACCTAGAAAAATACAAAGGAGTTCAGTATATATCCCGCCGGTTTTTGAAACACTTGTATCTCAAAAATAACATCGGTAACCTTTAAATCTTGTTTGGCTTAAAATTTTTCTTTTTCCATTTTCTAACAAAAATCACATTGAACGGAAAGCCTTGTTATTTAAAAAAATTACCAGCTAACATCCTTAAGTGGAAACCCTGAAAACCGATTCAGGTACCGTGTTAAATGCATAATAAAGTGATGAAAAATCAAGAAGACCTTTTTTACAAAAAGTTTGACATAATTCAGCTAAAAACTCGATGTCAAATCTTTATCAGTATTTTACTTTATTTTATTTTATTTATGTATTTTTTTTTTGGCTAAAATAGATATCAATGTATAACTTTTGATAACAAACAAATATTCTGAATTGTTCATGCACTAATCCTATGCAGAAACAAAATTCACAGTTACTTCGGTAATTTGTTATCTAAAACTGATACTACCTTAAGTTTTTTCGATAAAATTCGAAGCAATCTAATCATCAGAATATGTTTGCTTACAAACCTTTAAGATTCCTTCCATTTACTTGTGCATAAGTTATATATAAGACGAGTGCAAAAGCGATTATTTTCATCATGTTTCTCTTTGACCACTAGGCACAAAAATGATAAGATTACCGGTAATTTAGCATCAATATGCTTCAGCATAATCTATAACAAAACGCCCACAACCATGAATCAAACAAGTGATAATAGTAAAGAGGTCAATTCTGTTGCAATCTGACCGTAGGTTTTCAAAACAAAGTGGAACAATTATTTCCAAGAGTTCAATGCGTTTGATGCACGCTGGTCTATAATAACACACCGACAACGGAAATATTTGGTATTACACACGACTGGACTGTAAATCAAAAATATTTCAAAAATACTGTCACGGAATGTGAAAATTATTGCGGAATAAGGATATTATATTTGCAAATTGCAGAAAACAGTTGTTAAAGAATAAAACTGAACAATTGGAAAGGTAGAACAAAAAATAAGTGTCATTTTTTGATTTTCCTATTTTTCACTCTAAATTTATTTACTTATGAATGAAAAACCTGCAAAACGAAATGTTATGTCCTTTTCTATTTTTCCCAAGATTAAGATGACGTTGATCTTCGTAAAATTGCGCAAGAGCATTGAAAATAATACTCTCCGATATACGATTTTCGACTTATTAAAAAGAACATGTTCTTTGGGATGATTTTGACAGATCGAAATGAAACAAACAAACCAAAATATTGCAGCAAACTCGATGTAAATTTCAGCTGTTACTCTAATAAGAATCATGTTTGCATGCACATTCAAGGTTCACGGAGAGCCTGCTTAACGCTTAACATTTTATTCTTTTTTCTCTGAAACACAGATTTTTAAACCTCACATGAATTCACAGTTACTTCGGTATTTAGTTATTGTTAACACAGGGTCGATGCACTTGTTGGTGGACTGCTACTCACCAGCCCAGAAGTCAGTACTTAGGTGCTGGCCAGAAAGCCGATTCTATTTGAAACCTTGCAATATCTAAATTTTTGTAAATTTTGTTGAAAATTAAGGAGTATCTCCCTGACGCATAGCTCTGTCCTAAGCTGATTTTGGCCATAAATTTAGATCATATTGGTAATTTGGTCTCTATCAGTTTTAAACATCTTTGAGTTAACGGTCTTCCAAATTATTAGATTTTATCTGCACTGAAGAGACAGAAGTTGTCGAAATAGTATAGTACTCTATATCCTTTTGTAACAAATTTGGTATAGGCATTTCAAGAGAATTAAACCGGTTTTATGGCACACCCAACCTCCAAAAGAGTCACAAATTACAGTGTACACGTTTTTAAATTAACTTGTATTTTCTTCTAATTTTTGTACTCAACACTGCTATTAAAGGTGAAATGTATTCTTTTCTCTATGGTCGAATGTAGCATAAATCATTATAATGAACAATGAAATATAATCTATTACCTCTTGTTAAATTGGTCAACTTGGACATGCGTATCGACATAAGCTTAAATTGTTAGCATTTTTTGTCTTGCCATTGTATCATTAGTGAAACAGATTTTCTTTACTGACTCCTCAGATATTTTTGGGCCACAGTGACAATTGTGTAATGTGCTTGAGTCCTACCATTCAGAGATTTATTACTCTTTTTATGATTACATTAATTTATCTACAGTTAAGACAGCAGGAAAGATGGACTCCTAAATGTTGAAAGACTTTAGAAAAAAATAAAAGAAAATGTGTCCATGGGACACGGATGCCCCCGCCAGATAAATATCATCAAACAGGAAGTAGATGAGTGATGGACTTGAAAAGGGGAGACACGGTGCAACTCATCATATCAAAGCTACATACCAAATATCAAATCATTACTACATACACAAGCTGAGAAATCTTTGACGAAAAATTTCAATATTTAGCTATAATGGAAAAAAACTCAAAGTTATTGTCAAACAGGAAGTAGATGAGTGATGGACTTGAAAAGGGGAGACACGGTACAACTCATCATATCAAAGCTTCAGACCAAATATCAAATCATTTTTACATATATATGCTGAGACATCCTTGGCGAAATTTTCAATATATGGCTATAATGGGTAAAAATCAAAGTTATCGTCAAACAGGAAGTAGATGAGTCACAGACTTGAAAAGAGGAGAAACGGTACAACTCATCATACCAAAGCTTCGGATCAAATATTAAATTGTTACTGCAAACACAAGCTGAGAAATCCTTGACGAAAATTTTCAATATGGCTATAATGGGAAAAAATCAAAGTTTTCGTCAAACAGGAAGTAGATCAGTGACGGATTTGAAAAGGGGAGAAACGGTAAAATTAATCATACATACATACATAAATTAATCATTCAACATATCGGCAAACAGAAAGTTGCAACACGGCAGACCCAAAAATAGCTTACACGTTACAACTCATTTTAACCAAGCTTCTGACCAAATATGAAATCATTCCAACATATACAAGCTGAGAAAACTGTGACGAAAATTTCTCATCCATAGTGTATTATAGTAAAAACTCAACATATCCACAAACAGGAAGTACCAACACGACAAACTCAAAAATAGGCTGCACGTTACAACTCATCATAATCAAGCTTCTGACCAAATAATAAATCATTGCAATATATACAAGCTGAGAAAACTGTGACGAAAATTTCTCATCCATAGTGTGTTATAGTTAAACTTCAACATCGGCAAACAGAAAGTAGCAACACGACGGACCCCTAAATAGCTTACACGTTACAACTCATCATAATTAAGCTCCTGACCAAATATGAAATCATTCCAACATATACAAGCTGAGAAAACTGTGACCAAAGATGTGTGACAGACGAACGGATGTGTGACAGACCCGCCGCTTTTTCAAAACGAGGGTATAAAAAAAACTAGATGATCTTAATCGTAAAAATTAAGAGTCTGTATAGCCACCTGTTACATGTCCATACAACATCAATGTTCAAATAGTCTCGTTTTCTAGTAATCTCGGTAATATGGCCTAATGATGAACTATGTTCCAGCTGCCCACTGTCTAAAATCTCATGTGGACCTACCGGACATATTTTTTAAAGTCTGTCAGCAAATGATAATTGTAAACAATTTTGGTACCTTTAGAAAAAATAGTTTCATAATGTGATTTCCCGTAGTGTTCAATGAAAAAATCAAGTTCTTTTGGCATCCATTTTGGATCAAGAACACATTTGTTAAATGGGACCACGAAAAGGATGATTGTGACCAAGTGTGGCTTTGTTGCTTCCGAGGAGAAAAAAAATGAATGATTTCCCATTGGGCCAATGTTAAACATTGCTCCACGGTGCGGCCATCAAACTCAGAGTTATTGAATTCCAGATGTTAATTATGTATAATAAAGATAAGGCAATCGAAAATCCCGACATTATAACAAAGGTTGCAAGAAACTGCATATTTTGAGATTGCTTTATTATTTTTCATTTGCTTCAGTTCAAATGAAAATGAATTAAAAACAGAACTAAAAACAAAAACTATGGAAAAAATGGAAAAATGTATAAAAAAAATTAATACTTTTTTAATTGATCAAACACAATAATTAACTCAAATCTTTAGAATTACCGATTCGAAATTTCAACCCAATGATAGCCCATTTAAATACAAACCAACTATTGGGACAAATATTCGGACCCAATTATTGCCTAGTTGCTAATATAAAACCTGATCGGAGGAATTTTTAGACCAAATGACTGCCCAATTGCTGCTGAAACAACTGTTGGGAAGAAGTTTTCCGGTCCAGTTCTGGCCCATGATGTTTCAACCAACAGTTGGCGATCTTATATTTGGTCAGCTCTAGCCCATAACTGGCATGCCATTTGCCAAGAGTCCGCCAACAGTGCCATCAGTCAGCCGATGATTGGCCATCAGCTTCTTGTTATATGGAAGTTAACTATTAGTCCCTTGTTGAATCAAAAGATTCAAAATAAAGGATGCTTTAAGCAGACCCATATTGATGAAGTATCTTTAAAAATACAGAAGTTCTATAAACTTCAAGAAATGACTTTTATTTTAGTGCATATTTATTTTCATGTTGAAATCACGA
The DNA here is from genome assembly GCA_002080025.1 of Modiolus philippinarum. NCBI lineage: Eukaryota > Metazoa > Mollusca > Bivalvia > Mytilida > Modiolidae > Modiolus > Modiolus philippinarum. The sequence continues at coordinate 67,878 of MJUU01072581.1, forward strand.
CTGACAACCGTGAAGTTCTTTCAGTTTCGCTAGAGTACAAATAGTTACATACTTAATTTATTCTTAAAGAAAAATTAGACAAACAGTGCGTCTTGTGATAAATGTAATGTTTTTCTAAATAATGCGAGACGTCACATCGCATTTTGAATAAACAGAGGCCTCCCATACATTTCGCAATTTCCAATTGTGAACTTTCCCTTTCTCTGCAGCAATGTACCTGCATCCCCAGCATTAATACGTTACTGTAGAGCATGCAGTACATACAGTGACTTTGTGGAAAGAGCAAAAGCACTGTCACAAAAACTGCTGAGTCAGGGATATGTTCAGCCTTTGTTACTTTCGTCCCTTCAGAAATTCTATGGCCGTCACCACGACATCATAGATAGATATGAAATGTCAGTGTCACAAATAAAAACTGACATTTTCAGCTAGATTCGCGTCTTCCCTGATTTGAAATTACCGGTTTCGACTTTACCCTGGATTGACCCACTGACAGTGTGACGGGTGCTGTGCACAGAGCATGACATGCTTACCCTTCCGGGGCACCTGATGTCAATCTTGTTTATTGAGAGTTCACACTGTTAGTGCTTTAGTTTTTGTGTTGTATAAGTAATGTTCGTGTGTTTTGTGGGCATGTGATGTCTTTGGTCTTCCGTCTTTTGGTGTTCTTGCTTTTTGCCTTGTCTCTGGACTTTGATTTGTGTAATCTTGTGCTTTGTTCCTTCGGTATTCTACTGCCGTTGTTCCGGAATATGCAATTTTTTTGGAAATTAATATGACAAAAACCAGAACCGGCACTTGCAGTTTTCATAGACAGTATCTCATACGACAACGTCCCCTGCTTGCAACCAACTAGAATATAAAGCATACTTCTCAGATTAAATGTTCAAAGACAGTTTTGCAAAAATTTGTTCCAGTTGGCCTAGTAGTTTCAGGGAATAAGATCTTTAAATGTGTTTTTACATAGAGGCCAATTTTAAAGTAAGTTTCCTCCTGGAAGCCGTCTTGGAGGAGGTACCGACTTGTCGGACACAATTTTAAAGAGGACCACCCAAAGACTATTGTTACCAAGTGTGATTCCGATTGGCCAAGTAGGTGCTGATCTTTTACTTTCTTCTATATATTGACCAATGACCAATTCCCAGCTGAAGGCCATCTTGGATCTAGAGTAAGTGAGAACTGAACCGTCAATCGAAAACCAATATTCCAAAGACAATGGCAACATCCGAACAAAAAAGAAACAAAGACACAAAATTAGGACGGCACATAGAAGAAAAAAAAAACACACACACACACAGAAAGATAAACCACACGGACCTTATAAAAAAACCATGGGCCAAATCAGGTGCACCGATAGAGTAAGCATCTCCTGCTTCTTATAAGACACCCGCCGTTTTGAACATGTCAAATCCGCTAGTAAGGTCAATTCCTGTAGAGGAAACATCAATCTAGCTTTTAAAGGAAAATATCTGTTGTCATCTGGAAAACAGATATCCCACAGCCGTCCACAAGATCTTGATGTCGACCGTAAAAATTCTGTTGTAATGAATTCAAGTTATTGGTAACATACCCTTATTTACGTTACCTATTTTTGTGCAACCGGGATGTATTAAGGAAGACACTGTATCGTCTATAGACCCTTGAATAGCGAATTAGCTGGGAGATGAAAACTCCGTATGCCAGCGCTGTGGTGGTTTTGCCACATAGAAAAGGGAAGTTGACTATTGGAAAACTGAAGTCATCGCGTTTCTCGTACAGCTTAGTTTGAAGTCTTCCTCTGCTGTCAATTTTAAGATGAAGGTCCATGAATTAGGCCGATGTGGAAGTGCCTGTAGTATCCTTAATTTCCTTTGGAATTATCAATGGCTAGTTCTTTCTTCAAACAATTTATGTAATGAATTTTGCAAATAGCAATGATATTTTTAGGAGCATTATCGGCAGGAACGACGACATATTTGTAATGAATGGAGGACACGTAACTGGCCACATCTAATTCGGACTTGCCGATTACATTTTCAAAGAAAACCAACTAAGGACATGTGTAACTAGTTTTACAGCAGATCTTTGAAGTGCTTTACCATATAATGCAAAAAGTATAAAATTATGAAAATTTGATCACAAAATGAAAGGAATGTATAAAGTCGTCATAAAACCCTAACAACTTGAAGTTGAATAAGTGTTGTATAAAGGTCTCAAGAATTAACTTTTAGTCGCGGAAAGGACAGGTGTTGATAGCACGTCTAAAACTGATAATCTTTGATCGCAGAACGCAAGGTCAGTAAATTATCCAACAGGGAAGTTTTACTGTATCGTGATTGGTTTGGTTTTGTCAAATCAATTTGCACAAATTCCCTATCATTAAACTTTATACATATTGTAATCGAGGACATCTGAGAACTATTATCAATAATGAAGTACATACTAATTTTAGGTTATTTCTATCATTATTTATAAGAATGTTCTATGTGAAATTCAGAAAGTTTTTCTGAACAAGGTCAACATATAGTTGTAGAAAAATATAAAAATAACTGAGGAAAAAGAGTATTAAAACAAATCATTTCTTTTCATGTCACTGCTGGTCGACTGTTAGTCCCCGAGGGTATTCAACAACCTAGTAGCCAGGACTTCGGTGCAGGCCCGAAAACCGATTTGATTAGAAAACTTGCAATATCCAAATTTAAGAAAATTTTGTAAAAACCTAAGGAGCATCTCTCGCTTGCATAGCTGATTTTGGCTTTCCTTTTTAGACTTTTTGATAATGAGTTCCCTCAGCTTTACACATATTTCGATATATGGATTTCCAAATGTATTCATCTGAACTGAAGAGACATAAGTTTTCGAAAGGCGCATATGCAGAAACTTAATTCATAGTAACCCCGGTATTTTCTAATTAACAACTTTTACTTTACCAATTAAAATTACCCTTTTTGGCATATCTTCGGCTCTCCTCATAGTTGAGCTGTCTTCTATTCCGTTCTAGCTTTGCCGTGTTATTTTTACTACATTGCTTCTTATATTTGGCATTCATAGTTAAACTAACTGCTGTCCCCAGCGGAACGGAACGTCTTGAACTTACTTACTATGAGGTATGATCATTCTCTACATATACTTTTATTGTTTATTAAAGACCCGAGTTCTTTTCTAATGTAGTGTGAAGTCCCCGTGAGAGAAATGTATGCTCTATATAAATTTTAGTTATTGCGTACGTATGTTTGAGAGACTTTCTCATATGCATTGACTTATTTTACCTTAACCCTTCCATCCATTTCCGGACATAGGTCAGTCAGTGAAAGATTTCTATTCCCTTCTGTCCTGAGCTAGCTTTTCGATCTATCCCCCTGTCTTTTGTTGACCTTGTTTTCTTTATCCTTGAGGGTTCCATCTGAGTGCCTGGTTTACAATGGTGTTTTTGTGCTTTCTGAAAGTATGCCAAATCCAGATCCGCTTTCGTTTCTTTATCTGTATATCTGTTGAGAGTTAGTTTGTCCTTGGCCATAGTTCTTCATTGGTCACCATATCCTGCCATTTGATTTTGAGGATGCTTCTCAAATTGACAAACATCTTTTGGTAAATAGTGTGAGCTTGTGAGGTGCTGATATTGTTATTCGCCAGGTCTCAGAGGCGTTTAGTAGCACTGGTTTTACTTTTGAGTTGAAGATTTTATGCTTGGTGTTAATCGCAATTTGTGATGAAGTCCATATTAGGTGTAAGGTCTTAATAGCTGCTGCTTTTCCAATTCTGCATTTTATGCCTTTGTCTGTGCTACTATCATAACTCACAATACTGCCTAGGTATATAAACTTTTCTACATCTTTCAGTTTTCTGCATTTATTTTGAATCTTGTTGTTTTTTTACCCGTTTATTTGCATTGTCATTGTTTTTGCCCAATCCAGGTCCTCTTTAGTTTCTTTATTTTTGTTTCTATTGGGATATACTTTGTCCTTGGCCATATTTCTTCATTGGTCACCATATCCTGACATTTGATTTTGCCAATGCTTCTCAAACATCTTTTTGTAAATGTTTGGAGCTTGTGAGATGCTTTTGTTGCTCGCTAGGTCTCAGAGGTAAATAGTAGAACAGATTTTACAGATTTTACGTTTGAGGTGAGTATTTTAAGCTGGGTGTTAATCGAAATTTGTGGTGAATATGAAAAAAGAAAGGAAATGGGGTAAATGCAAAGGAGACAACATCCCATATCCAGGTTTAATCGACCCAAAACAAAGCATCTGGGGTCACCGTACGGTCTTCAACACACTAAGGAACCTCACACCATATAGCAAACCCTAAACGGCCCAAAAATTCAATGGAAACAAATCACATCCAATAGCCCAAATATCAAGAAACTTAAATTTTATAAGAAGACAAGAACAAGCCAATGACCAACATATTCCTGACTTGGGACAGGCGCAAAAATTGCGGTGGGATTGAACTCGTTTTCTTTGATCCAAACCCTCCCCTATGTGTGGTGAATGACTGAAAAATAAATACACAAAAAGACTCACAGTAGAAATCGAATTAGAAAAAGGTCAAACTTATCAAGATGGGAACCAGTACGTAAAACATGAAGACAATACACACAAGTACTGTCCGGATGAATGCTCGCAGTTACTGACAGCTAGCTAAGGACATAATTTCCATTGACTATCATATCAAGCCTTCTTACATATGAAATTAGTTGGGTTATTATCACTGATGTAAGTGGAGGTTCTGTTAGTGTAATGTCTTGTGGATTTAATGGGACTGGTCGATTTAACAGGTCTTCGAAACGTTCTTTCGTTCTGTCCAGTTGTTCCTTTTCTTCAGTTAATATCTCTGGTTGGTTATTTTTTACCGGTTTTTCAGTTATATGTTTATTAACTGCAAGTTTTCTTGTGATATTGCACACTTCTTTCATGTTTCTCTTGCCTGAAGCTTCTTCAGCTTCTTTAGCAAAGTTGTCAATAAAGCTCTTTCTGTTTCGGATTCTGGTATGTCGAGTTAGACGAAGTCTTTATACCTGACATCATTTAATTTACCGTTTGGGCGATATCGTTGGTTAAGAATGCCTTTTAGTAAAACTTTAAAATTGGATTTGTACCAATGCAGATAAGATCTTGCAATGGAAGCTCTCCCAGGAGTCATGATTGACAACATATTGATATATGGTGAAGGGAAATCGGAAAAAGAAGCTATCCGAGATCATATCAGAAAATTCAGGTCTTTGTGTAGAGAAAAAACCCATTCTGAGTAAAAACGAGCTTAAACTTAAATTGAAAGAAGTAAAATTCACTCACTGGTCACTTAATTGCCAAAAAGAACTTAAAAGGGACCCAGAAAAAGTACGCACAGTACTAGAAATTCATCAAAAGATGTTTCTTGAGTTCGGTGACTAGTAGGCTTTGTAGCACATTTTAGAAAATTTCTACCCAAGCTTAGCGACATATGCAAACCAGATATTTCTTGACTTCGGTGACTGCTAGGATTTGTAGCACATTTTAGCAAATTTCTACCCAAGCTTAGCGACATATGCAAACCACTTAAAATCTTTTAAACTGGAAAATTACAGCACAAATGCGAGAGAGGCTCTACTTGAGACATTTACAATTTGAAGTTCCGCAAAGAATATTTCGTTTCACCCGAATAAATCACGAAGCAGTAAAAATAATAATATTGATACCCCTTTTTTTCATCATATTTATGTTTTCAAGTATTTCGAAATAACTTGTACATTTGATTTTAAACTTATTTTATTTAATATAGAAAAGGATTTAGCAACAGGCAAAGCCTTTACAAGCCCTCTCCCTAATTACATGCATAAGGTATTCAATACAAATAACAAATTATAAATACAAGCAAAAATAACAAGCATTAACACTAGTGAGGCTTCTCATGGAAGCCAATTTGCAAGTAATCATTAATTATTCAGCAATACACTTACAAATACTGAAAGAAAGGGTAAATTAAATATGTTACACAATATGGTAACAAATTTGAATATATGTGTGTTCAATTCAATAGAATATGTTCTGTTACCATGTAAGAGGAAATCCACAGTGATGTTATCTATATCTACAGCATTATTATTTAATAATTGTTGAATTGAGTGAAACATAATAAATCGTGTTCAGTATATTTTGGACAATTCACAAAATAGTGGTAATTGTCCTCACATTTGTTATTACAATTTGGACAAGTTGTATCTTCTGAAAGAATGAGCTTTTAAGTTACTAGCCTCACTCCGAAGTTGGCAATGTAAAATGTTTTCGCCCCGCCGACCAAAGTTGCAATATTTCAAAGGAACTGAAGAATTCTAATGTTTAAATAGTCTACAATTAAATATACTTAAATTAGTTGACTCTTTAAAATCTAAGGGCAAAGTATTCCACAGTCTCACAGTACATTTCACCAGTTTATGCTACCTCAGAATGCACTGCAATCTGAACAGTTTTTTTGTGTAGTTGCCGGCCCTTGAAGTGTTGTAAATTTCCGGTGTAGGAGACGCTAAGTTGTTTTCATTCGACGATTGTCAATTTTCACATTTATTTGAACATTTTGTTTTTTTTAAGCGCAGAACCATCAGTTTGAATGCCCATTACATGGTGGTCTTGAGACTTCCAAGAGATGATTCACAGATTCACAGTTTAGCTCAACAGTTTTGCCTAGAGATCTCTGTTGTTAGTTGAAAACTTACAGATGCAGATGCCAATTCTGAACCTCATGGATACTTGTTATTAGATTTGAATCAAGAAACACCCGATAAACTCCATTTTAGAAGTCACATTTTTCCCGGTTAATAGAAAATTGCCAACGAAGATATATAAATGAACATACAAAGACAAATAATGTAAGTTGAATTCCAACTCTCGAACGGACGCCATGTCGTGTATCTACGTCGTTATTCCAACTGAAATGAAGAATTATGTAAAAGGTAAAAAAGAATCGAAACCTGGATATCGGAAATTTCCTCTAAATTTCCTTGGAACAGTTTGGAAGAATTGAAACCTAGATATCAACGGAAAATTCGTCCTAAACTGCATTCCACCCAGACCAACAATATACATCTAAAACAAAAGAAAAGGTTGCAAAATGTCAAGAAGTAAAGAAACATTCTGAACTAGACAAGAAGCAAACGATTTGTGTGAAGTGTGCACCGATTTGGCCAAACTGAACGAACGGGTGAAAAGGGACAGCAAAAACAACAACAACAGAATTGTGTTAAGAAAGTAAACATCACAACAAACCCCCCAAAAAATCGGAAAAGAAAAAAGGACAGAAAGAAGAAAACAAAAGAGGAAAAAAAGTAAATGCCCTAAATTTAATTATTATTTTCTTTCCAGTTATAGCCAGTCACAAGCCTGGAGAAATGCAGAGTGACCTAAGTAAGTTCTCGCATATTATAACAATACAATAGATCTAGCTAAATAAAGATTGATAAAGTTAGGATATAAGGGTTACAATAAGAGCACTGGGTCAATACATTGCATTATTAAAGTTAGACTTCAAATCCTAATGTACAAATATAATTATTCACATACCCCTAAATCTATATTTCAGAAAAATGTCTTTGACATATGGATAAGGTTTGTAAGAACTGAGTTTATTGAGAAGAGTTATGGTTAATAAAGCCAAAGGTTATGGGTATGGGTAAAGTTAGCCATTATTCAGAAATAGGGATGGGGTATGAATGTTTGCCGTTACTTGGGTTAACGTAAAACTTACTTTCATCAGTGGGGATAAGAACATCATTAAATGTAGGGTTTTTTAAACTTTAAGGTTATGTTTTCATCATCAGTTATATCGTTCGTATCTTATAGATCATTTGGAATCGAATTGGCATTATCACATGATTAAGTATCTATCTATTATTAGAACACTAAAATACTGAAGTTGCATAAAAGAGTAAATTTCGTTATACTGTACACGTGTTTCAAGGAATAACCTCTCATGCTAGGGTTTACAAATGTTATCATTGAAAAAGAAAGAAAATGGGGCAAATGTCAAGGAGACAACATCCGATATCCAGGATGAAACGACCCAAAACAAAGTATCTAGGGGTCACCGTTCAGTCTTCAAGACAGTGAGGAACCTCACACCATATAGCAAGCCCTAAATAAATCAATGGAAACAAACCACATCCAATAACCCAAATATCAAGAAACTGAAATTTTATATTAAATAGAGTAATGGTTTTAAATACGTCAGATCAATAAGTGTAATATAAACTATATCATTTGGTTGAGAATTACATTATTATTAAAGTTAAGGGTTCATTGCAGTTGTAGATTAGGGTTAGGGTTATAGAAGTAAAGTTTAGTAGTAAAGGTAAGTGTTGGTAAATCAGGTTGAGTTTTGTTAGGGATGAGGTTATGGTTAATGAAGGGGTTAGGACCACATGCATTCGTTAGTGTAAGATTAAATACATAATTTGAGGTATGGTTAGGATATTTCAAATCTATGAGGTTATGTTTGGAATTAAAATATCATAATGTAGTAAGGGTTACGGTTATGTGAAGTATTAGAAAATTAGTAGGGTTCAGGTTGGATTTATGTATGGTTAGTTTAGGAGTTGGTTGATTTAGTTTAAAGGTGGAAGATAAGGGTTAGGGATAATGTTAGAGTCGGGTTTTGATTATTTTAAGATTGATTCGTAATGAAATAAGGGTTTGGGTTGTACATTATTGATAGAATTACATTTTCAAGTTTAAGTTAAGTTTTATTCAATTCATTTAGATTGATATTACATAATTCTTTAGGATTAGTGATTAGTTTATAGTGATCGAGGTTCAGGTTAGGGTTATTATTAGGTTTAGTTGAAAATTACATATATATCATTTCTTAGCTCATATAAAATACATCAATTGTGCACGAATGGGGTTACTCACATGAAAAGGGTAATCCTTAGCATGAAATTCATCATACAAATTTGGGTTTATAAAGATGAGGGTAAGTAAGTTTAGGTTAAGTGTTAGGTTAAGGTTTAAGATTAGTTAGCGACTTAGGATTACATTTATTTAAGATTTAGAGGTTGTATTAATATTTGATTAAAATTGGGACTTGAGGTTAAAGTAAGAGATCATGCCTAGGTTTAGGATTAGAGTAAGTAAGGGTTAATAACGGCTATAGGATTAAAGTAAGTAAGTGTTAATAACGGTTATTTTTAGGATTTATTGGGTTAAGTAAAGGTTCAAAGTAGTTTTAGGGCAATGAATATGTGTAAGTATATTAGGTTACGGTTAGAATATAATGTTAAAACTAATGTCTGGGTTAAGGGCTTAGCGTTAAATGGGTGAACAGCTTAGAGGTTACAGCTTAGAAATTCGTAATAGGGTTAGGTTAAAGGTTGTTTCAGGGCTATGAATATACAAGAGTTGGAAATTGTGTTAGTATTAGTAACGGTCAGGACTTAAGATTAGAGTAAGAGATAGCGTCTATTAGAGGTAGTGTCTAGGTTAAGGTTTAAGTGCAAGAGCTCCAGCTTACGGTGTAAGATTGAATGTTAGTGTTAGGGTAAGGTTATGATTGAATATAAGGTATCGGAACTAGGAATATCATTTAGGGTTTGAAGTCATGGTTATGTTTACTGTAACATACCAAAGGATAAGTGTAACTGTTATATACATTAATATTATATGAACTGTTATAAACACAAGGTTTAGGGTTACTACTATATCATTAAGTTGGGGTTTACTGTTTTATACATATGAGTTAGGGTAACTATTGTATACATAAGGGTTGGGGTTACTGTTATTACATAAGGGTTACTGTTTTTTACATAAGGGTTAGGGTAACTGTTATATACATAAGGGTAAGGGTTACTTTTATTACATAAGGGTTACTGTTATAAACGTAAGGGTTAGGGTTACTGTTGTAAACATTAATGTTACTGTTATATACCAGAGGGTTAGTGTTACTATTATTTATTTTAGCGGCAATAGGTGAAATTAGGCATTACGTTTAAATCCTAGGCATTAAGTTATTGGCTAATCATTAGACCTAAAACCTAAAATGAGTTTGGCATTAGGCTTAACGCCTGGGATTTAGGTCTAATATCTGATTTTTGTTCAAGAAAATTATTCTTATTTCCTGACCAAATAATTTCAAATGTTATTGTTATTGTTGAAGTGAAAGCGAAATGATATACACTTGTCACAAGGTTGATGTAAATACAAGGATGGCTGCCTGTTTTTATTTTCAGTTTGTCATTGAGGTTTGTTTCTTACAACTGTTTTCTTTTCTGTTGAAGATTTGATATTTTGAAATTGGGTGTAATGGAATGGTTGATAACAACCACGATGAAAATTATAAGGTTTATATGATGTTCCGTCCAACAACTGAGAATTCAAGAAGTCGAAATGAAATTTATTTTGAAATCCGCAAAAATAAGATGGCGTGAAAATTTTCCATTTTATTGTGGTACAATTTTGACTGCAAATTTGTATGATAAGCTGTATAAATGTTTTAAGTGTTTTAATTGCATGCTATGATATCTCCTTTATCTACAGATTGCAGCTTACACAGGCAAATTTGGCTAACGTTAAATTAACGTTAATCTCAATTAGCGTTAAATTAATGCTAGGTTAACGTTAAGTTAGTGTTAATGTAACGTTAAATTTACTTAACATAAATTTAATGCTAAACATTAACGTTAATGTAACATTCATCTATTAGCATGCAGTTAACGTTAATATTTAATGTGAATTTAACATGTGGTAACTGAAAATTCTTCAAAACCTAAAAAATCAGTGGTGCTTTTTCGCTTTATATCGTTATTGGAGACAAATATTTATGAATTATAGATTTTTGCCTTTTTTATTATTTGTAACAACGGCAGTAGAATACCGAAGGAACAAGGGAAGCGATGACTACAAAAATCGAAGTCCAAAGACATGGCAGAAACGGTAACAGATAAAAACAAAGACAAAACAAGGACGTGAGACAGCTACAATGCACGGAAATAAAAAGATAACATTAAGAACTAAGGCACTCATAGTGTGAACTCCCATGAAAACCGGGAGTGACATCAGGTGCTCCGGAAGGGTAAGCATGTCCTGCTCCGCTAGCGGCACCCGCCACACTATCAGTGAGTCAATCCGGGGTTGAGTCAAATCCGGTTATGTCAAATCCGTGAAGACGTGAAATCTAGCTGAAAATGTCCGTTTTCATTTGGGACACAGACACGTCATATCTGTCAATGATGTCATGGTGACGGCCATAGAATTTCTGAAGGGATGAAAGTAACAAAGGCTGAACAAATCCCTGACTAAGCAGCTTTTGGGACAGTGTTTTTGCTCTAACTAAAAAGTCACTGTATAAACTGCATGCCCGACAGTAACGAATCAACAGTGAAATGTACACTCCATAGGCTGGAGAGGCAGGTATATTGCTG
>MJUU01072581.1:80149-90170 GCA_002080025.1 Modiolus philippinarum
ATTTCTATCCGTGTTTTACGGAAGAAATAGGAACTTGCATTCGGTCAAAATGAAAGATCGGGATATCTTTCACTCGTGTAAGAAATTCTACGTCTTTTACTCTCGTTCCGCTACGCTCCACTCGAGAAAAGACGAAATTTCTTACACTTGTGAAAGATAGCCCGATCTTTAATCTGACCTTATGCAAGATCCTATTATTCTTTTCATGTTTGAACATTGCTAAATATAAGGTTATGATGAATATATGTTTGATTGTACTTACTTGATAAAAAGTACAAATTATACTAAATGAGTACTCACAAAGCACACATTAAACAAAAGAGTCTTCGTTTCCTTCAATATTTATTTATGAAGAAATTATTATTTCAGAGCAACAATTAATCTCTACTACTACATGAATCTTTGAAAAATTCTTTAAAAGTTTTGAACTTGCATGGTTTTACATAATAATCTCTACCATCCTTGTAAAGATTCTTTAAAAATTTTGAACTTGCATGGTTTTACTTGCAGCAGGCCAAGTTTACGGGCTTATTCCATCCACGCCAGGGACTTATAATCTTACGACTTTTCACAGTGCGCCAGAGGATTACATCCTGTTCTGCAAATAATTGCATGTGTTAAGAAATAGAACAAGCAATATTTTTCAATAAATATTCAGTTTAAGTACAAAATGAAAGTCAGTTCAAGGAAAGTAGAGAATATGTTGTATAAAATATTCAAATGCATAACAATCATCAATCAGACAGATGAAAATAACATTGTAAAAACTGTAAACTATACTGTACTAAGAAGTTCTGTCACAACTTGCATGTATGGATTGAATTCACATGATTGTATATTTCACTGTTTCCACAAAATCAAATAACATCTGTGTATTTGACAGTAAAATGTTTGGATTTTGGTTGACTTATACTCTTTAGATCTCTTCTCTTATTCTGATTAGCATTGGTAGATTTCATGAAAAAGTAAATAAATATTGTTTTTAACAGTATACAATTGTAAGATTTTCTACCAGTGTGCCAAAAAAGTAAGTTGCTATGCATCTCCAACAAAATTACATTTGCTACCATCAAATCCACAATTGTCGGTAAACACTCTTAAACTATAGTACTGTTATTTCTTAAGGTAGATCAACACTAATACACGGCGCATTCCATTGGGGCATTTGCAAACAAATTTGATTCGGCATTGACTTGATTTTCAAGCTGGAATATTTCTTTATTGTTCTTTTCATTGTGACACCATAATAGATTGACATACATTTTCCCGCGAATTAGCTCCCTTTTATTGTCTTTTTCCCAAACTATATAAATATCTCTCTAAATTGAGTGGTGACGTATAGATTTTTTCAGCTCAACAATAAGCTTAAGTGTATATCTCTAAAATATCAAAAAATGAGAAAAATCTGTCTGATATTTATTTCATACGAAAGCTCAATAAAAAGCATATTCTTAAAGTTCCCTGTATATTCTTTGTAAATATTGTTGAAAAATACTTTATTTGGTCTGATTTTCAAAGCCAGATAACAGGAAAAGATTATCAGTGACATATCTTTTTTATCTTATTTTTGGAACAAATGGACTAATATCTAAAAAATATCTTAAAATAAAAAAAAATTCTGTCTGATATTTTTATTAGGATCGATCTACCTTAAGTATTAAACAAGACACAAGCTGATAGAATTAATACAGCGAAGAAACCAATGGTGTCAATGCAGAATAAATATGGTATAAGTCATATAAGGCTAAAAAATTATTTCAATGTTTAATTTTTTTTAGATTATTCCCTTATTGTCTTTCTTTTGAAATATAAATTAATATATATAATGTGATATTTACAAAGTAATCATAGTAATAGAATTGAGATAACAACTTTTCACCTTTTCCTTCCCTGCAGTGAAATTGAGATTTTTTTTAAAATTTCCATAGAAAACTCACTCATTGTAGTTTACAGATATATCTTTCACTTGACCTTTGACCTTATATATAACATTGAAAATCAATAGGCTTCCAAAAAATTACCATTCAGTACATACAAGGATTTTCTTTCAAGATCTGTTGATAAGGAAAGAGGTATAGTAATGCCCTATACTTTGCAAAAGCCATAAAGATGAAATTATGGACAAAAGAATTTTGGCATTTTGAACATGAAATTGACAAAAAATTTTCCTTCTCTCTGAGCTAATTTGGGGCTGGGGGTTAATTTCAACTTTTAATTTTGACTGTTCATCATCTGATCTGATAACACTGTGTGTTTGAATTGCTTAAATGTTTTGTTTTAAAATCACCTAACCAATATGGAATATAGGACATTTTGTTTTTTTTTTTGATACAGACTTTATCACTGCCAATACTTAGTGAGCCCGTCAGGGCAAGCTTGATGTGTTATGCCGTGATAAAGTCCCTATCAAAAACAAAATGTCCTATATTTCTTTTATCTGTAATTCACAAATTGATAATTGGGACTCTATAATAAATTGAAAATAGCTGAAATTGCTCTTTTAGCGCAGTAAATAAATCTTTATTACAATAATTAATATGCAAATATGCATTCATCATCACTTCAACATATGATGCATATGAAGACACTTCAACATATGATGCGTATGAAGATGATGGCACAGTATGAACATGACAGCATAGCAACGGGCATGTGAAGTCTTGACAGTGACCCATTATGTTTTATATCACGGCCTGTTCAATGTTACTGAGAATACCAGGCAATGCAGAACAAAGGAAATTCATACAAATTACTGATAAAATATAGTATCACTGATCAGACTTCCTGACACTGATGTTTTATATGTGTATTGTTTTATATGTTTTATATTGTAAATGTATATTATGTTTACTTAAGACAGATGAGACTTTAACAAATATTGAATCCTTCCAAATAAAAGACTCATATTACAGGTAGTTGAAAATGTTGAAATTTAAATCCAAAATCACTAATTCAATCCCTTTTAACAAAATATTATCTTATAAAATAGTTTAAAATTCAAATTTGTCAAAGGAATGAGTCAAACGAAATTTGTTTAGTATATACACATTGTGATTTGGCATGTGTTTTAGAAATGTACATTTCACATTTTTCATCTCCTGCTCTATCTTCTTCTCTATAATTCCCTCCTTTAAACGGCAGTTTGCACGTTTACAGTCATGAACTGTATGAACCAGATGTTTCATATTACATATATTTATGACATCAATATCTGCTGAAGGCGAAATGCACTGGCATATACCACTCTCGGTCTCTCCAATAAATTCAACCTTTCTAAGTAACGCCACCTGGTGATGATTTGCTTTCCAAATTATTCTCATGAATTTGGAGACTTGACCAATTTTTGCCTGTAATAAAATTTAATAATCAGGTACAGTTTGAAAATTTATTTAAAGTGGTATGGGGTCTAAAAACTGTCAGATAGAATTTTCTTATATTTTCATGTCTAATACTCTGTTATAAGAGCATACAAAAAATAAGATAAAAAATGGGCTTCATCGGTCAAATAAGCTAAAAATCTGTCAATTAAAAAATTAGCTAATTGAAACAAAATTTTAATTTATTTCAGATAGAATTTCTTAGAATTTGGCAATTAATTAGCCAATATACTTGCTTTCGATTTGCATGAAAAAAATTTTGGGGGTCACCGAACTAATTTTTGAATAAATGCCAAAAACTGATTTTTTACATATTTTTTTCCTATACAAATTATCTCCCCTCATTAGAACAGGAGGTTGAGGAAAAGGTACAATATCGTGCATGGTAACCCAATAAAAGTGCCATATTTGATCAAATTTAACTATTCTAAGACATCAATAAAGGGCTATGCCGAGCGCAGCATGATACGACCGCAGCATGTCGACCACTGAAATTTGAACAGGTGTGATTGAAAGTGAGTGTGGACATACTAAAGAGCTAGACACAATAATTACATGGACACAATAAGGAGACTGACTGGACACAAGCTACAGAAAATGAAAATTAGCCCTTATGACTCCTTATTGTTCCTCTTTGGCCCCTTATAGCTTGGAAACTGTATGAACTACACCAAATCCATTGACAAACTACTGAAAGCTTATATCAAGAGGAACCCAAAGAAAAAAATCCCATTGAAATCCGATGAAAAATAAAAATATAAGGTTATCTGCAAATTTGCAGTTTTGGCCCCTTTGACCCCTTATAGCTCGGAAATGGTAAGAGCTACGCCAAATCTGTTGCCATACTACAGGAAGCTTGTATCAAGGGGAATCTAAAGAAAAAATTCCCATTAAAATCCAATGAAAAATACAAATTTTAGGTTATCTGCAAATTAGCAATTTGGCCCCGTTTGGCCTCTCATAGCTAGGTAAGGAAACAAGTTACCAAAAATCTAATAGCAGAGCACTGTGTTAATTTTTCACAAGCAATCCATTCAAAAAAAACTGCATCAAAATCGGACAAAAAATTTTAAAAATATTTTTTTTTGGATTCGGCCCTTTCGGGCCCCCATTTATCTCGGGAACGGTACATACTACATGAAATCCGTTGGCATACCACTGATTGGAAATTACTATCGGAAATGTCCTCATGAACACACTGAAAGAAACCACATCAAAATCCAATTAATAAAGATTCTACAGACAAATATGTGAAAACACCCAATTTAACCCCTTTTTGGCTCCCTTTTTATAAACGGGTGGGGCCACAATGACCAAGACTAAGCCAAACCTACCTTTTGTTCCAAAGAACATTATGTTAAAACTACTGGAACTAAAGTTATTGACCCAAAACTAAAGTGTCTACAGACGACGACAACGACAACAGCACCATACCAATATACGACCGAAAAAATTTTTGCGGTTGTATAAAAATCATTTTACCAACATTCTCATAGTGAATAACATTTTTTGTCAGATGCACAAGAATGATGCGCAGTTCTAAACTCCCGTACTACCTTAATAGAAATTTCTTGGCATATCATGGTTTATTTATGAGAAAACTATATTGTTTATAAGATTTTGAGGTTATTGAAACATATTGCAATTTATAAGAACACATGTACTATAGTGTAGCAACTATATGTATGTGTAATTTAGCTGTCATCAACAGGGAAATATTAATGGTAATGTCATTGTCAAAAAGACGTTGCAACAGACTTATTCTTCATATCAGTAATTTAACCTGTTATAACCCACTCAATGATGTCATGTATACAAATTCATGTACAAGCGAAATAGTTCTGTAATTTTTTTTAATTATTCTTGATCTTTATATTATTTTAATGAAATTTAATGGAATTATAAGAAAAAAAAAGATATAATAAAAATTGTATTTTAATACAGACTTTATTGCTCTGTAAACTCTGCCTTAAACTCATAAACTTTACATAAAGTCCTGACTTTTTCAGTTTGTGAGTAGTTTACTATAGGATTAAACACTCATTTTTAGGAAATTATCTATGTATAAACTCCGGCAGCTCACTCACAAACTGAATAAAGTCTAAAGGACTTTATTTTAGGATTAAACACTCATTTTTAGGAAATTATCTATGTATAAACTCCGGCAGCTCACTCAAAACTGAATAAAGTCTGAAGGACTTTATGTAAAGTTTGTGAGTGGGCTGCCGGAGTTTATACATACATAATTTCCTAAAAATCAGTGTTTAATCCTTATAATTCCAACTTTGTACGTTAAAAACTGCGTGATCCATGTTTACGACGTCTTTATTCGCTGCACTTTATTTTTGCGGAGCAGATAAATGGGCAAACAGAAATATCGGAAAATATTTCCATTTGCTATTCATGACGATGACCAATGAAAATGAACGTTACAATTACATTTGGAATTATAAATCAATAACTATCTTCAAAATAACAGTTTTTACTATACTAAAGGCCATACATCGGGTGATCTGTAATTGTTTTAAATGTGTTTTAATCTGACCTTTGAGGTAACATGTCTCATCATACCACATTTCTTTTTACTAATAATACACATACATTTTCATCTTCATCCAAGTACATAACAAAATTATCAATCTTTGCAGATTCTCCAGCCTGTGTTGTTGCCATTTTGAATTCTTGGACTATCAAGTCATTGCTGGTCATCAAGTGTGGACTACCCCCATGATTAATTATAGCTTGGAGAATCTGCACTTCATATTTTTTAAAGTCGTCGTATTTCTGGAAAGAAACAAAAATAAAAAAACATGAACTGAACATCCAACAACTCCTTGTGAACTAGAGAATGTGTCTATAAGACATGGATGCCCCGCCGACAAATTTATGACAATATATAAACTAAGTCAATCAGGCATAAAAATTAGTTCCTGGACACTGAATCATCAAGAAGTAACATTACAGATGATATTTCAATATACTTTTGTTGAATAATATAAAGTAACAAAATACCATACTGAAGTCTTTAAACATTAAATATTGGTCAGGTTATAAAATCATCCATGAATGTAAGGTATAATAATGAATTATGTAGTATTCACAAATTCGACAATGGTCCTGATGCAAAAATTTAACAAAGTCATTCAAGCATACAATGGAAGTCAAAGTCAACAAATTGTCCACAAATGGGGTAGTTCTCACAAAGATGAGTATAATGATGTTGTGTGAAGTTGAGAAAAGTATGTAAAACACAAAATTTATCAAAAGTCACTCAAGCGTAAAAAATATGTCAAAAATACTTAATTGGCCTTGATTTGGATAGTACTCATCAAGTAAATTTATTTTGATGCAACAACATTGGGAAAGTATGTTAACTTGATGAGAAACTGACTTAAATGCAAAATTTTACAAAATGCACTTAAGCGTAAAATATAGGTCAAAGCCACCTAATTATCAATGATTTGGGCAGTACTCATCAAGGCCATAAATTTTATGAAACATCATTGTGGTATAATGCTGATTGTTCAGAAATGGACTTAAATGCAAAACATGCAAAATCAAAGCCACCTAACTGTCGATGTTTTGGATGGTACTCTTCAAGGCAATTAATTTGATGAAACATCATATTGGTATAATATACTGCCTCCATTAAATTCCTAAGATGTTGATTGGTCAAAAGACGTCACGTGCCGACCGTGTATATTTTATATCGGGTGACTGATTAATATACCGTCAGTGACCGCCATTACGTGGCATCACTGTACGTTATTAAACATGTATTTTGACAATGCACTGGATTCTCGGCAGGATATAAACATTACACAGTATGTAAGTGACCTAATATGAAATTTACTGACCGTGAATATACCATATTAGGTCACTTACAGACTGTGTAATCTATAATGCGTAGTTGAGAAATGGACTTTGACGCAAGATTTAACAAAAGACACTCAAGCATAAAATATACATGTAGGTCAAAGCCACCTATATGTCAATGTTTTGGGTAGTATTCATCACAGAGATGAAATTGTGATTGATAGAAAAAAGTGGAAATCCACTACACTGGAAGTAGGTATATAGTAAAAAAAACAAATATAATGGAGCAGCTTGAAAGCAAAAAAGCGGAAATCCGCGGATCCGCTGAAAACTTTCATCACTGCCATCAAGACAATCAATTTCATGACACGTCATGTTGGAATAATGCGTAGTTGTTGAGAAATGGGCTTTAACACAAAATTTTTAAAAAAGTCACTCAAGCGTAAAATATAGGTAAAAGCCTTTTTGACTCCATTTATCCCATGAACAGTAAATGCCACATGAGATCCATTGACACAGATTGGAAGTTTTCTAAAAAA
The DNA here is from genome assembly GCA_002080025.1 of Modiolus philippinarum. Taxonomy (NCBI): domain Eukaryota; kingdom Metazoa; phylum Mollusca; class Bivalvia; order Mytilida; family Modiolidae; genus Modiolus; species Modiolus philippinarum. The sequence goes on from MJUU01072581.1 coordinate 87,882, forward strand.
CACAAAGAAAGAAACACGATCAAAATCAGATATATAAATATTCTACAGGCAAATATATGAAGACACCCAATTTGGCCCCTTTTTTAAAATGGGTAGGGGGGGGGCAACAATGACCAAAACCAATCACAGACTTCCTTTTGTGCAAAGGAACATCGTGTTAAAATTTGATAACAATTCATCAACTGGAACTTAAGTTATTGACAAAAAACAAAAGTGTCTAGAGCCGACAACCACACAGACAACGACGACAGCACCATATCATTATACGACCTTATTTTTTTTGCAGTAGTATAAAAGTTACAGATCCAGCAAGATTTGTTACGGACTGACAGGTGGACAGACTGATTACTATTAGGGCGTCTGTCACTTTTTTTATGGCTAGCTCCTAAAAATTGGATAAGTGAAATTCTGTGTGATCATATAGAACCTTTGTGTATGTAAAAGTAAAGAATATGTTAATAACCTTTGTGAATATGTTCAAACACTCGTATAGAATGCATATTTACATACGATGGCCGTCAGTGAAAAAAAAAATTATAAACACTTTACTTCCTATAAAAATTGTTCAATCTGAATCAATGGTAAATAATAGGGACATAACACATAATGACTACCAATCCTAGCAAATATGAAAGCATTTCATTTTTTGGTATGAGAGAGAGTTGCACTAACAAGATGATATTTTGGTTACGTTTAATCATAAAAAAGTTAATCCATAACTCTTTCAAAAAATCTTTGTTTAATACAGCAGTAATCATGCAATTCTAAACATGATGATAAACAATTCTGTCAAATATGACAGAATTCCATCTCTGCTCCTTTCATACTGTCATTAATGATAATTCTACTTAACCATATTGTACAGTGCTCAATGCAGTTCATGACTGTATGACAAATAAATATAGTCAGCACAATTTGATAGCAAAAATATCATAGATCCTGTCTATTTGTAAAAAATATAAATGTTAATTATAAGTAACGGGGTATTTTTGTTCTCGAGACAAGGGCGAATCTGATATGGACCTGAAAATCCTTGTGGAGCGAACAAAAATACTAATAATTTTTTTTTATCAGTAATTCCACAATGGAATACAAACTAAGTTACTTTTTAGTTAAGTTATATTCCTTTTTTACGTTTTGTCTTGCAACAACTTTCGTTCAATAGTGAATAAAGGGCTACGCCGAGCGCAGCATGATACGACCGCAGCATGTCGAAAACTGAAATTTGAACAAGTGGTATTCAAAATGAATGAGGACACAGTAAAGAGCTTGAAACAGTAATTAAATGGACACAATAAAGAGCTTGAATCAGTTGCAATTTTGACCCCTTCGGCCCCTATAGCTCAGAAACAGGAAAAGCTATGTCAAATTTGTTGACTTACTGAAAGCTTATATCAAGAGGAATTCAAAGAAAAAAATCCCATCGAAATCCGATGAAAAATAAAGATTTCACGTATTTCGAAAATTTACAATTTTGGCCCCAATGACCCCTTGTAGCTTGAAAACGGTAAGAGCTACGCAAAATCCGTTGACATACTACTGAAAGCTTATTTCAAGAGGAATTCAAAGAAAAAAATCCCATCGAAATCCGATGAAAAATAAAGATTTCACATATTTCGAAAATTTGCAATTTTGGCCCCTTTGACCCCTTGTAGCTCGGAAATAGTAAGAGCTACGCAAAATCCGTTGACATACTACTGAAAGCTTATATAAAGAGGAATTCAAAGAAAAAAATCCCATCGAAATCCAATGAAAAATAAAGATTTCACATATTTCGAAAAATTTGCAATTTTGGCCCCTTTGACCCCTTGTAGCTCGGAAACAGAAAGAGCTACGCAAATCTGTTGACATACTATTGAAAGCTTATATCGAGAGGAATTCAAAGAAAAAAATCCCATCGAAATCCAATGAAAAATAAAAATTTCAGGTAATCAGCAAATTTGCATTTTTGGCCCCGTTTGGCCCCTCATAGCTGGAAAAGGAAATAAGTTACCAAAAATATAAGAGTTGAGTGCTATATTAATCTTTCATAAGGAATCTAATGAAAAAAAACTCAATCAAAATCAGACAAAAAATAAAAAAAAATAGATTTTTGAGATTTCCCGTTTTGGGACCCATTTATCTCATGAACGGTACATGCGATGAGAAATCTGTTGACATACTGCTGATTGGAAATTTCCTAAGGAGAACACTGAAAGAAACCCCATCAAAATCCGATATATAATAAAGATTCTACAGTCAAATATGTGAAAACATCAAATGTAACCCTTTTTGGCCCCTTTTTTAAAA
>MJUU01072581.1:90317-109479 GCA_002080025.1 Modiolus philippinarum
GACGACGACGACAACGACAACGGCGACGACAGCACCATACCATTATACGACCGCAAAAATTTTTGCGGTCGAATAAAAACTATGCACTATTTTTGTCGATTTTTTTGCATGACGCGGTCACTTACGTGACATCACTACATTCATTCGAATGCATGATGACGGTTACTCTAAGGAACGAAGGAAGGGATGTCTGTTGGAAGTAAAGAAAATGTCACATCGAAACAAAATTCAGGATCATATAATAGTGTGATAAGGTAGGTTGAAACTATGTGATAAATGTCTTGATGTTTTGGGGATAATCAAAAGGAAATTGTTCATATTTCAATGTCCTCAATTGTTCATATTTCAATGTCCTCAATGGAACTGTCAAGGTGTCATGGCGTCAATTCAGTTATCATAATGTTACTCTTGTTTTGAGAACTGCACACAAGACATTACCCCCCAGTCCCTGTCACTTTTTCTTATTTATACCCCATCAACGGCCAATAGTGCTCTGTCAATGTCCCTATTTCCCTTTTAAGATCCCGTCCCGAGTTGAAGTTTGCTCCTTCCCCCTTAGAACTCTGTAGACCTCCGTTCTCTGTGGCCTAGTTTTTCTCCTGTCATTACCAAATTTCAATAAACTCCACCGTCTCATTGCAATGATTTACTAGTAAAATGGACAAACTCACAAATCCGAGATTTGGTGGAAGTATTGACGTTGTTGTAACCGGAGAGCATGAATCGCCTTACAAAATTGACTAATGTCAACTCTGGGGATCAAACCCGGGACCTCTAGCACTTCAGCAAGCCACCTAACTGAATGAGCTGAAGAAATATTCCGTTAGCTCAGTTGATTTTTACTGACTATATATCTACTGCCTACTACAACGCAGGTAGGCTGTCCAGTCACAATTATTTGTTGTTGTTTAGGGGTTTTAGGGACTACCATTATTTAGGAAAATCGTTTTTATTTCAGGAAGAAATTTTCACTGACTACTCTCCGGATACAGTGTATGCGTTGCATTTTAATTGTACTTGTAACACTACTTAGTGTCTGGGTAGATCTTATTTAGCACAACATTTGATCTTATCATGTCATGTTTATATTTTTTGTTGATTCATGGTGTTTTTAATCAGATTTTCTATTTATTTATCTACTTTTTTTCTTGTTTGCACAAAATTTTTTTTGATGTTAAAAATTATTGACATTTATTTACTTCGCAAAAGATGTAGTTTTTTTTTTTTGTTGCATGTTTATGTTATGCTTTCATATTTTTTTTTAGTTTTTTCCACATCATTCACATGCTTTTTTGATCTTTGACCACTGAAGCGCAATTGGCCAAGAAATAAAGATATATCCTTCCGCAACATGTTCGCGCATACCAAATGACCAACAGCTGATAATTTCTAGTATCATTTGTTGCTGGTCGTCTTGCCTTTGATACAAGATTTGTGATGTAGTAGAGATAAAAGGAAACTCCCCCAAATTACCGATAAGTATATGTTATCTGGATTTTGACATCTGTATATCGTAAAATATCATCCCGTGAGCCAGAATATGAAGCACAGGGGCGAGTGAGCGCAGCGAACGAGCCCAAAGCTTCATATTCTGGCGAGCGGGATGATATTTAACAATATTCCAGCTTTCAAAATTCAGATAACTTGTTTATCGTCTTTTAATTCTTATTTCTATACAATAGTTTATTAGGTTTTGTGTCAAATTCTCCCAAGATAAGGTTCATTCATTTTTTTTTAAATGGGAAATGTTTTGTTGTTATTTTATGACTTCACAATATCTTTTGTCGGCTAACGTTACTAAATTTAGATCTTTTTGATCGAGCATTGTTAGCAAATCGAAATAAAGTCGGTTTTTTTCATTGCAGAACTTATCATTGTTTACATTTGTCTTCGAGTTCCTAGGCACTTTTATGATGTCACAATGTAAACAAAATGGTGGCTCTGCTGAAGTTATCAGCGACCTAGTTTCCGTATTTTTTCGAACGTCTCGTTTTTATTTTTGTGTATTGGTGACGGTAATTTGTTTACAAAATTAAAATCAGAAAATATAATAAATTTTTTATGCAATTAAGATTTATTTCTTGCAAATCGGATAAAAAGGATATTGCTTGTCAAACATGGGGAGAATTGACTTGATAAGTCCAGGTCAACCTCTTGATAAGTTCGGGTCAACCGGATATGGCTTTTGTGGAAGGGCTCTGTAGGCCGAGATAGGTGGAGGGAAAGACGATAAAAATAAATACCAGTTTCTCTTGAAGCATATTTTTCAGTTTCCCAGGTGCTGTCTCCGAGTAGCCATCTAACATGCCTATAAAGCTACAGACTTTCTTGTTTGCACTTTAACTCTGCACAAGATTACCTGCAGGTTTCCTTTAAATAAAAGTTAATTGTATGATTTTTCTTACTTTTTAGATAAATTATAATCAAAGGCTAAGAGACTTAAGGGAGTACGAGCCTCAGATTTTCAGAAGCATTCAATATCCTCAGGTTTTTTCCATTCAATCAGTGTTAAATTGTTTGCACATGGATCATATTTTCTTGGTCATAGGTCACTTTAAAATGTATAAAATAGACAGTGTATAAAATCTAATCAACTTCCAGTTATATTTTCATATATTTAAATGCATATAAACATCTTATTCAAATTAAAGGAAAACTCTAAAGAGAACTGTTTCCCGCCAAAATTTTGACGTGTTATATCTAAAAAATTCCTTCATGGATTTTCAAAATCTTTTGCTCAAGTTGTTTCATTAGCAGTGCCCTTCAAAACAAAAGGTCAGAATTTTAATTCTAATTACAAAAAAAAATACAAAATTTCTGACACTCGTACTCCCTTAAGTATAGATTTAAGCAAAAATTCAAAAATCTGGTGGCACATCAGTATCATGAATTTCCTTGTTGATTTTCCCGTTTAAGTTTCTAACACTGTCTTTAAATCCAACTTTTACCATTTATCTATCATACGTACATCTCAGAAATAATTAAAATAAGACTAAAATGTATTACTGGATTTAATAACATTTTAGATACATTTTCATGCTTCAAATTATCATTGTATAATTTGCAAATATTTATTATTGGCAGAACTGATGAACTTTGTTAGCTTGCTCCCCTTAAGAGCGGAAAGTCATGGGTTCAATCCTAGGCTGGGTTAAAGCAAAGACTGTAAAATTAGGAGAAAACTGTATTGTATTTTAAGCTTTGCAAATGTAATTTATGGTCGCAAATTGAGTTTTCCTAATGACGCTTCAGCAGAGCTAGGCAAACAGATATTTGTGACAATATAATCAAGATTTGCATCCGCAAAGCTTAAAATACAATACAGTTATTTCCATTTTAATGCAATAGCTTGAAAAACATTATTTTATTGACATTATTTTGATCTAAAAATCAAATTCAGAAAGTGTGGAATATATGGAAAAACTTGTGAATGTCTTTGCCATATAAACAATGCGACGTCACATGCAGGCTTTGAATGTGAAACTTGAAAACAACAGTTTCCAATGAAATTCAATAAAAGAGAGTTTAGAATTTAAGTGGCATGAATATTTCGCTTGTTTTTCTTTTAAATGAATTACTGAACTGCACATTTTCCAAGATGGCGGACCATCCTAAGATTGCAGATTTTACAGCAGATATTATCCAATCAGATTCACTGTTACAAAAATATTGCATTAGAATTGGTTTTTGGGCCTTCTCTGCCAAGCAGATGGCATTACATGTAAGAAGTAAGAGCAAAGATTGATTGGCTTGTAGTCAGAATAATGTGTCTGATAAGGTAGAAGGTCTTCCTTGCCACTTAACATGTCAAAAATCTGGCTCTGTGTGTCGATCTAGTACAAAGCAGGAATATCAGGAATCATTATCACTCATTAACATGCTGTCATACAGTAGCCCAGACTGAATATACATGTAGATATAAAATTTCCTTTGGACATTATGCATCCATCAATCACTCACTGAACTGATGGATAAACAACAGAGAACCACATAAAAGGGCATACAAAATCTTTAATAGCTTTGAAATATTAATTTTCATTGCTGCATAATTAGATGCTAAAGGTGTATTGATGAAATGTTGTATATTCCCATGTACTATGCCTCTCTATACATGTATAATACATTTTAACCCAGAACTAGACACTGATTGCAGAACTTTGAATTACCAGCTTTGAGAATCTTGTAAGAAACCTCCAGTTATCACATGGGCCATCAATTCACTGTTTGCAAACTGCATAGCTGAATCTCTGGACCTAGCATGTACATTTTGATGAGCAACGCTTGATCTCACAGTTCTATGATTCTTCTCAAAGCTGTCTTCTGTGTAGTGCAATGGGTGTCCATGTCTCATCATGTCATCTGCCTAGCAAATAGATATTGACAAATGTTAAAATCATCAACACAATTCATCAACCAAAGAAGAGAAAACTAGAGCCTCCAAGTAACCTGATTACTATAGGGTGTCCGCCACTTTTTGTGGCTGGGCCCTAATAAGACATTATCTTACGATTTTGGTCTTATAAGATTTTTGTAGAGGTTGTCTTGCTGAACAATTTTGCTATTCAAAGTTTCTTTCTAAATCTCTTATCGTTTTTATTAAATAATAGCCAAAAATGGAAAAATTCAGTAAAAATCCTCACCCAAGGGCAATAACACCAATAAGAAATGGTTCAACAATTTTGACCTAAATGGAACTATTTTGACGTAAATGAAACTGGTTGAACTTATCATTCTGAAAATTTTTGCGCCTGACATTTAATACTGCATAATGTAATATCAATTCTTATTTAAATAAGACTTCAAAGTTTCATACATCACAGGTTATAAATATTTGGGTGGATATTGTTAAAGCCAAAAACTATCGGTTGCAAATCTCAATAAGATGGTGTATTTTTTTGGCAATACAAGTCAGCGTACAAGCACAAAAAGCATCCTGTAGTCAAATCAAAGTGATTACTTAGAATATCATTACTAACAAACATCTCGATATCCTGTTTAATAAAATTAATTTTCCTCTTGTTTGCCTTATTAATTCATTTCTATAGAATATGATTAAGAATGGAAACAGGGATATGTCAAAGAGACAACAACTTGATAATAAAGGGCTACACCAAGCGCAGCATGATACGACCAAAGCATGTCGAACAGTGAAATTTTAACAAGTGTAATTTATAGTGAGTGTGGACATACTAAAGAGCTTGACACAATAATTAGATGAACACAATAAGGGGCTTGAGCCAGTAATTAGCTGGACACAAACTTGGGAAAATAATAATTAGCCCTTATAATTCCTTAAGATTGGTCTTTGACCTTATAGCTTGGAAATGGTAAGCGGTATGCCAAATCCATACTGAAAATTTATATCAAGAGGAATCAAAAGAAAAATAATCCCAGCAAAATCTGATCAAAAATAAAGATTTTAATTAATCTGAAAATTTGCAGTTTTGGTCCCTTTTACCCCTTATAGCTCAGCAACAGTAAGAGCTACGCATAATCCCTTGAAACACTACTGAAAGCTTATAGCAAGAGGAATCCAAAAAAAAATCCAATTGAAATACAATGAAGAATAAGATTTTTAGGTATTCTGAAAATATGCAATTTTGTCCCCTTTTCGCCCCTCATAGCTAGGAAAGGAAACAAGTTACCAAAAATCTAATAGGGGAGAAAAGTTTTCATGTTTTCATAAGGATTCAATTGAAAAAACTGCATCAAAATCAGACTAATTTAAAAAAAAATTGTTTGGATTCATCCCTTTTGGGCCCCATTTATCTTGGGAACAGTACATGCCACGTGAAATTCATTGGCATACAGCAGATTGGAAATTTCCCCAGGAGCACATTGAAAGAAATCACACTGAAATCTGATAAATAATAAAGATTCTACATTCAAATATGTGATAACACCCAATTTAGCCCTTTTTGACCCCTTTTTTTAAAAACGGGCGGAGCCACAGTAACAAAAACGAAACCCAGTCTTCCATTTTTGCCAAAGAACATTGTGTTAAAATTTCATAAGGATTGGTCATCTGGAACATATGTTATTTACAGAAAACTAAAGTGTCTACAGACAATAAAGACAATGACGCCGACAACAACGACGAGGACGACAGCGCCATACCATTATACGACCACAAATTTTTTGCAGTTGTATAAAAAAGTGAACAAACAACACAAGGCCAACAATGGATCCTCAATGAACAGTCGGAAATTCCACATCCGTAGGCAGGCTGCAGTTGGCCCCAGAAAATGTATTCTAAATTCAGCAAAGTGCAGGCCTGACTAAACTTTCATATTAAATATCATTTTCATGTTTCTAGTTTTTATTTTTCAAGCATTGCTCATACTGCCTTTTCCTCCTAAAACATTGAGATGTCACTGATAATTCCTTTTCCCAAGCCACAATATAAGATTTACATTGGCTTTGAGCAGGATTTAATTTTATTTTAAATGGCTTTTGCACTGATGAAGTATTATGTGTGAATAGAAGTTTGAGAATATATGAATCTAACACCGGTGAAATATGGCAAGCCGTTTTTATATTTATTCACCAAACAAGATATCTTATATTTTTAAAAAGATATCTTATTTGTTTTATAAGATATCTTAAAAAGTTAAAGAGATATCTTATAATGTTAAAAAGATATCTTATAATATTTTACGAAAGGATATGGAGTAAATGAACATGAGACAATAACACATATGTCAACTCCAACTGCATTAATTTTAATGAGCTGTATGGCCATTTCGGAAATTTATTCCTCATCAGCAGCACTAGAACCCAAACAAAGGAAATCCATAATTTCAAAGAAGATATAAAATGCATAAAACCAAAAAAAATCCGAATAATCAGTAATATCAAATATATCTAAGGACAAAACTACGGTGGAGGGAGTTTATCCTTGGGTTTTAGAATTTACATCAATTTAGATAATAGTAATTGAACAAAGCTTAACAGATATCTTATAAATTTATTTAGATATCTTATAAATCAATTTAGATAATAATAATTGAACAAAGCTTAACAGATATCTTATAAATTTTATAAGATATCTTTTTAAGTTTATGAGATATCTTATATAATTTTGATTTATAAGATATCTTATGAAGTTTATAAGATATCTTTTTAAGTCTATAAGATATCTTTTTAACTGTTTAAGATATCTTATAAAACAAATAAGATATCTTGTGAAATAAAAAATTATAAGATATCTTTATAACTTTATAAGATATCTTATATATTTTATAAGATATCTTATAAGCTTTAAAATATATCTTGTAAATCATAATTTTATAAGATATCTTATAAACTTCATAAGATATCTTTTTAAACAAACAAGATATCTCATAAAGTTAATAAGGTATCTTCTATTATTTTTTTTTTGTATGAAATAGCACCAAGCATCCACGTATCCCTGTTGTTCGATGGACCCGACTTTAATTATTATAATACATGTCAATTATTACAGTTGATCTAACCACATGTATCTAGACATGTGACTTCTCGTACAAGCATGTAGAATTGTTCTGTATTAGTCTAACATTTAATAAATAGACAAGACGGTTTATCGGAAGACAATGTTCTAGGTTTCAGAAAAAATCTGCAGGAATTTTGTAACAATAGAAGAAAAAGTATTAAAGCCAAGCAGTGCGTTTTACTAGCGAAAGAGATAAAATCTATACCGAGTGCCAATTGTAATCATACCGAAAAGAGAATTAATAAACAAGGTCCGGGAAATGGCATATATATTATGTACTACATCAAATGGATTTGTCTCTAAAGACCGAATTTTAACTCCGATAAAGAGACGATGCTCTAAGAAAAATTATAACATTTTTTCCAAATTACACACAATTTAAATTACATATATTTATAAGCAGATGGGATTCCCGATTTGAAAAAAAAATCTTCTCCATATTGGAATCTAAATAGTTGTTAAAGCATCTACGTTTTTTGCAGGTTTCATTAAAGGAGATACAATACGATGTTTTAGAAACACTAATTACATAAAAGACCGTAACGAAATATTCAACACGTTCAAGGTTATTTTAATTAATCGAGACTACTTAGAATGTCAAATTAATCAGCGTATTAATCCTTGCTGATATATTAGTTCAAGACAGGTCAAACTTTCTTACGCAACAGCCAATGTGTATACAATTTATTAAGAAAGATCTTTTGAAACATTGACACACTGTGCATTGACATCTATTGCAATTACATGACACGTGTAACAGATTTTTGACAAGTCTATCATTCCGTATATAAAAGAATACAGAAATTTATGCAAATCTTTTACTTCAGCAAAAGTCAAATAATAATTAAGACATTTAAAAAAGCAGACCTAGATTAACTACAAAGCCGAAACGCTATGAATTAGTGTAGGGTACGTCAAACAACAGTGATACGTGGTTGCTTGGTGCTATTTTATACAAAAAAAGCGTGATTAAAGGAGACTTAATTTATATAAAGTTTATAAGATATTTTTTACAGAATTTATATAATCTATATGAAATACTTAACAAGATATCTTATAAAACTTATATGATATATGCTAAAATATATTAGATATCTTACTATTTTTTTTTTAAATCAGATATCATATAAATAAAATAAGATATCTTATTAAACTTACAAGATATCTTTTGAAGTTAAAAAGATATCTTGTAAAGAAAAATTCTAAAAGATATCTTTTGAAGTTTATAAGATATTTTATTTATAAGATATCTTATAAGCCATACAAGATATCTTATTTCTTTTATAAGATATCATATATATATATTAAAAACAAGATATCTCATATATTTTATAAGATATCTTATAAACTTTAAAAGATATGTTATCAAGTTAAAAAGATATCTTTATAAGTTTATAAGATATCTTATAAACTTTATAAGATATCTTTTAAAGTTTATTAGATATCTTTTAAACTTTATAAGATATCTTATAAAGTTTATAAGATATCTAATTAATAAGAAGATATCTTATAATTTTACAAGATATCTTATAAAACAAATGAGATATCTTATTATATACACAAGATATCTTATTCGGTGAATAAATATTAAAACGGCTTGCCATAGTGAAAAGGCAAGATCAAGAAATCTCAGACACCCAAGGGTAAGATTTCAATATTTCTCTGACGAGGCTTGCCGAGTCAGAAAACCATTGAAATCTTACCCGAGGGTGTCTGAGATTTCTAAATCTTGCATTTTCAATGGAGTTTGATTTATTTTCTCACTTTTGTAATCACGAACTACGATTTATTTCCCACCAAGCCGTATTTGACATCCGACGTTCCTAAGTGACGTCAATGACGTCTGAATACGTTGCTTTGTAATTTCTGTCTTGTACCGGGGGGTACAAGACAAGGAAATCTCACACCGCTAAAAATAGGAACTGTCCTGTCTCAAAAGTGAGAATAACATGTCTCTAATTTCTGTCCTGTATTCACGCTTCCTGAACATTGGGAGAAATACGTTTCTCCTCTCTAGAGAGAATGTTCTGGTTAAGTGATGGATGAAATTCAATTATGATGTCAAATATGTTTGCCTTTTTACGACTTTACGATTTTGACGTCATGAACTCTGTTCGGATCATCAGAAAAGGGGGACATGTTTTTGTCCGATATCTCCTTGAAATCATTAGAGAAATAAAATTCACAACGGTATCTCGTGAGAAACAACATTTCTTCACTCTGGAATGTTAAATTTTCAAATATTTTAAAAGCTCGGCAAGCCTCGTGTTAAAAAATTTGAAAATTAAACTATCTGTAGTGCTGAAATTGCGTTTCTCAATCAATAAAGAAATGGACAAAAAACAATATGTCATCCCGACTACATCTGAGGCGACATAATAATAAGAAACACAACAAAAACAATAAGTTTGGGAGACTTAATAAAGGTTATATTTTCTAAATGTATTGATGTGTAAACTTGGCTTTTCATTGACAAACTTTTTTATTCAGTTTGTGAGTGAGTTGGGGGAGTTTACACATCAATAAATTCCTTTAAAATAACATTTATCAATATAATGAAAGATGACAGGTCCAGGCAATTTTGATGTCGTCCCCTTTATATCCAGAATTCATGATTGTCATTAAGATATTAAATCCTGAGTATTGCAGTATATAAGGAATAACAGTAAATTGTCTCCAATTATTACAGTTATTTGTACTCGGCATAAAACTGCATGATGAATCTTGAATCATTGCATAATAATTATTAATAATATTTAAGTAACTTACTTTAATCAACTGTTTTGCTAGGCCCAGATACAAAAAATGAAGCATACCAAGTGGTGTTTCACTGAAAAAAGTACATATAAAAGTGAATTAGAAGATGGCTACTTTAGTAATATAAAGAGGCACTTAGAAGCCTGAATAACTTAACCTGGCAAAAATCTTACTTCTGAATTGCTATTCGTAATCTTTCTATGATTGTACAATTTAATTTTGAAAGATGACTTATCTCACCAAGGTGAAAACCCTTTGATCTATCAATGGTTATGGTTAATTATCCTTGTATTTCCATAATAGCTGCTGAAAATAAAATTTTACAACATTGAAAATCCAAGGGCAGAAACTCCCATATAGTCTCATTGAAAGAAAATTACAAAAATATATATCACCGCTTAATCACTTTTGTGCTTACATTGACTTAATATTCATCTCCTTTTATTTTAACAATATTAGCTACTTAAGATAAAAAGTTGCTAACAAGACACCTCAAGAAGCCTGAATCTGTTATCTGGTATTCAAATCTGATTTTCTTAAACGATTTTACTTAAAATAGCTAAAAACATGAAATTTGTGAAAATTTACCTTATAAGGGCACTAACTCCTATGAGACATGGTTAGATTATTTCAATCATATTAATTTTTTTGTCGAATTTTCTCATTTTTGCCCTTCCAAATTTTTATTTGTCTCTCTAATGAGAGTCAATATTTTAACACCCATATTAAATTTTTAGCCCTGCTGGCCATGTTTTTTTTTATCAGCAATAATATACTCAACATAATTTTGAGACTAGATTACCTAACAATAAGGATGAATAATGATACAGTTTGATTATAATTGGTGTGGCATTTTCAGAGAAGATTTTTGTAAAAATTCATGGACAAACAGACGGACAAGTCATATCAAGTGATGGCAATAGCTCAAAAGGAAGATATTTGTAAAAGTCCACAAGGACCCTTGAGAGGTAATATATTGTCTGCCTTTTCAAAAATGGCTTTGAAAACGGACTCATTTAGTGCAGACAGACATGGATGTGGATAGGTAGGTGACTGGTATAGTCCCTCTTCATAGAGGCAAATTAAAATCTATGAATATGATTACCTATGTGAGTCAAAAAAATCCCATAGGCAATTCTCGTAAAACTTCACTCCAGTCTGTTTCTGTATCGCAGCTTTATTTTGAACTATACTAATTCTCTCCAAGGTTCTGCATGTAGCTTCCTTTGTCCTCAATTAAAACTTTTTGAAAGGATCTGAATCGTCAGCCTGAATGTAAATATCCTTATTTTATAATCTTAAATGTAATTAAGTTCATTATGAAATTGTATACCAGTTAGCTATACATTACCTAAAATAGTATAAATATGACAACACACACCCTCAGGTATACATAGAAAAAACAGTAGGTTGAATTGAAACAAGAGGCTCTCAAGAGCCGGTATCGCTCACCTGGGTCCTATGCAGCACTATAATTCCCAATTGATTGTCCATCTTTGGTGGTGTATGTACATAAAAATTAGAAACTTTTTATAAAATTTAATTAAAATTGATCAAGCAGTTTCAGAGAAGATTTTTGAATGCAGTTTCCAAACTTGAGGGGCCTATGTTAATCTACATTCCCTGCTGGCAGCTATTTAACATACAACTTTGAAGAGGGTCACCCAAGGACTATATATCAAAATTCTACTGAAATTGTTCAAGCAGTTTCAGGTGAGAAGATTTTTTTATGCATTTCCCACTGGGTCCAATGTTAAACTAAGTTTTGCTAATGATGGCTATGTCGGAAGATGGATCAGCACCAGAGTAACAAGCTTGGTCAAAATCTCACAAGTTTTATTTATGTAATGTTTAAATTGAATCCATTCAGTTGTTTTCCATGATATCTTTGTATGCATTTCCCCTTAGGGTCCAATCATCGCTGACGGCCATGTTGGATGATGGATCGGCACCGAAGTAACAACACTTGGTCAGCTTCTCATAAGCATCATTTATGCAAAGTTTGGATTAAATCTATTAATCATTTATCTAGAAGAAGATCTTTTGTTAAATTAAGTTCACAGCTGGTGACACTTGGTCAGCACCTGAAAGGCATCATTCATGTCATGCTTGATTTAAATCCATTCAGCAGTTCTCTATAAGATCTTTGTGTGCATTTCCCATAGGATCCATGTAAGATGGCGGATTGGCACCAAAGTAATAACACTTGGTCAGCACCTCATAAGCATCATTCATGCCAAGTTTGGTTCAAATCCATTCAATGGTTCTCAAGTAGAGGTTCTTTGCATGATCCAATGTTAAAATTAAGATCCCCGCAGGCGGCCATGTTGGATGGTGGATCGGCACCAAAGTAACACCACTTGGTCAGCACTTTATAAGCATCATTCATGCCAAGTTTAGTTCAAATCCATTCAGTGGTTCTCAAGTAGAAGTTTCCCATAAGGTCCAATGTTGAAATTAAGATACCCGCTGGCTGCCATGGTGGGTGATGGATCAGCATCAAAGTAACATCACTTGTTAAGCACCTCATCAGCATCATTCATGCCAAGTTTTGTTCATATCCATTTGGTGGTTCTCAAGAAGAAGTTCTTTGTATGACTTTTCCCATTAGGTCAAATGGTAAACTAAGTTCCCTGCTGGCGGCCATCTTGGAAGAGGTCGGAAAACTTGGCTGTGTTCCATAGTCCTTGACATGCTGAACATTTTTGCAATTTAAACTTGACCTCTATCTCAAAGCGTTTTTGAAATATAGGACAAAACCTAAAAAATCACGAAAAATTTGACCAATAAAGGGCCACAACTCATATA
This sequence comes from Modiolus philippinarum, assembly GCA_002080025.1. Lineage (NCBI taxonomy): Eukaryota > Metazoa > Mollusca > Bivalvia > Mytilida > Modiolidae > Modiolus > Modiolus philippinarum. Next base: position 103,357 of record MJUU01072581.1, read on the forward strand.
TAAGTACTTGGATTTTCTTCAAAATTTCCATGTGGGTAGATCTTAACATGCTTAACATTTTAACGTTTTAAACTTAACCTCTATCTGCAAAAGTTTTTTTAATAAAAAATAAAAAAACATCAAAATTTTGAAAATTTTATAGAAAAAGGGCAATAACTCTTAGACGAGTCATCAGATTTTCTTCAAAATTTCAGCATGGGTAGATCTTCAAATGCTGATCATTTTTACCCCATCAGATTTTGATATCTGTAACGGTTTTTGAGTTATTTGCCAAAAACTGTAATTTACCCTTATGTTATATTTTTAGTAACGACAGCCATGTTGTTTGACCTTAGACATACAAAACAACAAATTTGAAACTAGATACCCTAGTGATGATTCAGTTAAAGTTTGGTTCAATTTGACCCAGTGGTTTCAGCGGAGAAGATTTTTGAAAGTGAGCTAATGTTATTGTCTCATGTTCATTTACTCCATATCCTTTTGTAAAATATTTAATACGGGAGTTTGTCTTTTAATGCAGTGTGAAGTTGGTAAAACAATTCCCTGTGTTAGAGATGTATGATCTTTATTTTTCTTAGATATGGTGTACTTGTACATGAGATAATATCTCGTGTGTATACTTTGTTCAATAACTATTATTTAAATTTATGTAAATTTTAAGAACTAAGCCTAAGGAATAACTCCCTCCATCGTAGTTTTGTCCTTAGCTGTAGATATTACTGATTATTCGGATTTTGTTTGGTTTTATGCCTTTTAAACATTTAATGACATTATGAATTTCCTATGTTTGGGTTCTAGTGCTGCTGATGAGGAATTAATTTCTGAAATCGCCATACAGCTCATTAAAATTGTTGCAATTGGCGTTTCAAGTGACATATGTGTTATGGTCTCATGTTCATTTACTCCACATCCTATCATAAAATTGTTAATTATAATGTCAGGTTTTTAAGCGCCATTATCTCCAATAATATACTTAATTTGAATCTTACAAAACACTTGGGACAAAATTTGTTAGCAGCTGCTCCCATGTGATTACAGGCAAGACTCATCATTTGGTAATCTGTTACTAAGAGTGAGACATCTGTGGTCAGAATAACCTTCCTATTTAAGAAGGCATCATAAGTGTCTATTCCAAATCTGAGAAAAAAAGAGATTCTCAGCAATAATAAAGTAGGTAAAACTGCAAATGCCTGTTTTTCAATACAGATAAGGTAATTGCCTAAGCTTAATTTATACATCATTTTGTTTAAAACTTAGAACTCCCTCTTGCAAAGCTCTGTCCTAAGCTGATTTTGGCTTCCTATTTAGATCTTCTTGGTTACCTGCTCTCTATCAAGTTTTACAAGTATTTAGGTTTATGGACTTCTAAATGTTCTGATTTTATCTGCACTGAAGAGATATTAGTTGTCGAAATGTGTATATGCAGAAACAAAATTTACAGTAACTTTGTCATTTTGTTATCATATATATGTCATGTATGTGGTGCTGATTTTGAGATCATATAAATAGAGCAATAATACAATACTCAATAAAGCAATACCAATACAAATCAACAATGTCATACATGTATTAAAGCAATTTGTGCACAAAAACGTCATATTTTTTAAAATGGCGTTTGACTGTTCATTACAAAACTTGATAATTTTTATGAGTAAAGTCCTCTCACAATTACTTCTTAAAAATCTTTTGTAGTTAATAAAACACTGTAAGAAGTGAGTTAAACATGCTATTTTAGTATATAACTTCTGTTCCTACCTAAAACTAAGAGCATTAATGAGATAATCTTCTTGTCTTAGTATGTCATATCAATTTATCATCTACTGTTTTAGCATAAATTAGAATTTTACATCCTGCCATATGAGGCTTTAAAAAATGCATCACATAGTTTTGTTTTGTTTACAATGTATATAGATATTAGAATTAGAATAACTTTCTTTTGTTGAAACTATTTTACATCCTGCCATATGAGGCTTTAAAAAATGCATCACATAGTTTTGTTTTGTTTACAATGTATATACATGTCACTGGTAAGGTGACACCTAATTAATTTACACCTGTTTTTTTTTTATTCAAATACATTCGTCAATTGTACTTGAACCTACATATAATGCCTAACTATACATGTACTATAATTGACACATTACTTAAAAAGACTATTACTTATACTATAACTAATCCGAGATTCTGATTATCGCAAAATATTCAACGAATGATTGAACATCACAGTAATTCACGAATGCGCGTAGTGCATGAGTGAATTACAGTGTTTTTCGATCATGAGTTGAATATTTTCGATAATCAGAATTTAGGATTAGTTATTGCTTTTATAGATCAGTTCTGGCATATTGAATGCTTTAATTTAAGATTCTTTTCATGAACTACGTTTTCCATGTTAATCCGCTGAGACGTTTACTTAACAACAAGGTTGACGACATCTATTGTGACGTCACTTCCTAGAGTGAAATTATGGAAAATAATTTCACAGTTAATTATCACTTTTATTTCACCGAAAAATTTCAATCTTTCACCGTCCTCTATAAAATAATTATCCATAAATAAGAGAAAAATAGTGCCTACTTCTTGCAATTGGCAATGTCTTTGCAGATTGGTGAAATAAGATCTAACATATTCATTGTCTCAGAGAGTCAAAAAACATGATATTTCCCCCTTTGTTTTTCTCAGTCACAGGAAGCCCTGATATCTGCCCTTGGACAGCGTGAAGTGGTGACCATCTTTTCGACTGGTTGGTGGAGAAGTCATCCATGAAAATATTTAGAGGGACAGTTACTATTGGAATTCCTTTCCACAGAGATGACACTTGATTGAGTGTTTCTTGCTCTTGCTGAAAGATATACATTTCACAGTTTACTGATTATAAATAAAAAGCCACATATTACATTATATTATTTCCATGAATTCGATGCACATTTAAATTACAAGTTAACAATATTTTTGCTTGAAATTTCTCACCAAATTCTCACGTGAGAAATCTGGACTTAGAACTATTCAAGAGAAAAAAAAATATATATTTATATGGAATATAGGACATTTTGTTTTTGATACATACTTTATAACAGCCAGTATCAAGTGGGCCCACTAGGGCGAGCTTGATTCGTTACGCCATGATAAAGTCTGTATCAAAAACAAAATTTCCTATATTTTCTTTTATTGAAATTCACAAAATGATAAACAGAACTCTAAAATAAATTAAACTAGATGTTGTCGGAAACGACAGCTATCCCTGCACTCCCTGTTTGACACAGAAAACAGTTGTTATACACCCTGGGCATAAATTTTTTCATTATTTTTTAAATCTAACTATTGCTAGTGATTATTGTTACTAAAAGAATTCTAGGATATATGGTTGCTAAGTAGAATTCCAAAAAAATAAGTGGTCTTTGAGACTTTCAAGAAATTTACCAAAATTGGAATCAATATTTTTGAAATCCAATTGTTGAAAATGTTTGCAAACAAGAGGCTCTCAAAAAATCAATAAGGTCAATGTAAAAACTATGTTCCGAATGGATGAGGTATGGACCTGCCAGATACCTTTTTGGAAGGTGCCATCTAAGGGCCATTTTGACTAAGTTTCTAATGGCCATTTTGACTAAGTTTCTAATGGCCATTTTGACTAAGTTTGGTTATAATTGGACTTGTAGTTTCTGAGAAAAAGATCTTTGAATGTCTTTTCCATAGGGTCCAATGATAAAACTTTGTTCCCGCTGGCGGCCATCTTGGATGAGGTACATACCTGCCAGATAACTTTTTTGGATGGGACCATCTATTGACCATTGTGGCTTAGTTTACTTTTAATTGGACTAGTAGATTCAGTCATTTTTAATTATTACCTCCTTTGACATACTGACTAATTCTCCATTCACAACTTCCTTTACAGATGAAATACATGCAGATGTATCAAATAACATACAGTCATCCAATGCTACGGAATATGTTTTATTCATCTTCACCAGGCATCTAAAAATTTAAGCAAAAGAATACAAATATGACACACAAGTAATAATTTTCATTTTCTCAGTTACAATTATGATCTTAAAATCTATATCACCATGAAATACTACTGTTGTCCCAAGACTATATAATAATCAGTCATGTTCTAAGATGTGAGATTGGACAATTCCACCCGAGGTTTCACATTTTCCAGTCAGAAATGAGGCTTGCCAAGTTTCTGATGATAAGAAACATGAACCCGAGGGTGCAATCGTCTTGTCTCACATTTTTCACCATGGTTGATTATTTTTCTCACATTTCTCAAGCATGGCTGTCATGAAACAAAATTGAGCCCTCTTAAACTGGCCACCTAATGGAAAATAAAACTCAATATTTGGAAAGATCGAGTACGTTTTGATTTTGTACCAAAGGTACAAAACTTTAAAAATTAATCTTTGACGTTGCGCCTCATGGGTTTTCAAACTGGGACAATATATATAAGAAAAGCTCAAAAATCACTTATAAGTGATTAAATTGTCACTTGTTTCTGTGCTTCCCCTGAATGTTAAATCAATATAAAAATCAAAAGAAATTATCACCAGTCCATTTTGTCAGTTTCACTGCTTAACAAATTTAATGAGTTTTCTTCTCTTTCTTTACTCTGGGACTGATATACCAACCTTTACTGTACAATTATTATATTTGTTTTCATTTATCTTTTTCGTTTATTTTTCAACTGTCAAAAAAATTACCAGTCTGTGTGTGTTTGAGCTGTATAGGACTGTTAAAAGGAAATGTATCCTAGAATGGAAGGGAAACCATTCTACATCTGCTGGCTTAGTCTGTACTTTATGTGCATAATCTTCTTAAAATTCTTCTGCTACCGACATGAAGTCTAACTCATCAGGAAAACTTTGAATTTCATTAAATCCTGCTTCTGGGGAATCATGGTTGTCATCAAGACGGCCTTTCTCTTGAGACTCCCGCACAGTCACTGGATCCAGTGGAGGTTCGTACGATTCAACATGAGGATCTTCGAGAAATTCTTACAAATCTGACAGTAAACACTTGTGTTGTGATGATGACTGGTGGCGCACAAAGTTAGATCTTTTTGTCGTTCCGTAATCGCACTCGTCACACTGAAAATAAACCTCTTGTTCTGTCTCGTTGAATTTTGAGTTACGATGCATTTTTTTATGAACAGCGGACTTCTGCGGTAAATATTAGCACAGGTGCTTGAATGTGGGTTAGATTCTAGCCCTTTTTAAACGTCCAGTTGATAAAGAGTTTAAATCTGTCAAATGACGTCACGATCAGACGACAAATAGTTCTGTATAAAACGTCAAAGAAATGTCAACAATTAATTACCAGGTAAAAACGCAAAACGCAACGAACCTAAACAAACACTGTTTCAAGTAAATAGGCACTGCAACAAACTTTTCAGTCCTCGAAATTAGCACAGGACCGACATTCGGGCCTGCATTTTTTGGTAAACTTGATCACTCAGGGGGAAGCCTGGGCAATTTTGCTTAGAAAAATTATTTATTTTCATGAAAATCTCGACCAAAAATCATGAAATCATTTATTTTCACCAAATGTCGCATCAATTTGATCAAATTATTTATTTGCATTGCCATTGGCATTTGCAATAAAATTTGATTCCTCAAATCAAAATTAAATTAATTACTTTCTCAGTACAAGTGCCATACCTGGCAAGTCACCCGATTTCGTCTGGTGGAACCCGATATTTTCGCTTGTCACACGATGAGATGCAGTAACCCGATCGGGTTGTCAAATAACCACGGGGTCACTTCCTATATAGAGGTATATACAGACGTGCTGCTGGAATGGGCCTGATTTTTGCAGTTGGGTCGTAATCGGGGTCATAATTTTTGAACATCATATATATCAATGGGTCGTAAATTAACCACAAATGACCAGAATCTCTACTGGTTGCTGTAATTAATCAAGTATTTATATCATTATGTGATGTTTAAGAACGTTCCTGCTATAAATTAATAAGTTTTTTTACTACATTTACACATTTTGATACAGTTGGGTTGGTTATTTTTTAAATTTATTATTTACTATATGAATGTCGATATATTGTTTGGGGAACTATATGACAGGAGGATTTTCAAAACGCCAGCGGCAGGCCTGTACTAAATTCCATCC
>MJUU01072582.1:4350-14565 GCA_002080025.1 Modiolus philippinarum
TTAGATATCATAAATTGATAAAAACATTCTCTAAATTTTATTATAGATACATTGACTTATTAAGAAAATTTGGTTCTACATGCAGGGCTCTTATACATCAGGGCATTTCACATCCAAACTTCTATTGAAATATCATTTACAAAGCGCATAAATTCAAACATTGTTCTTCCAAACTTATTAATCCGTTGAGCAAACTTATTCATAAAGGATATAAATACAGCATGGTTGTTAAATCTTTACTTCTAGTTTTTGTTGGCAAAAATATTGATCATCTCCTAAATGCTTTACACCATAACTAAATTTAAACAATTTTTCATATTGGCAGTATTTGGCATTGCACAATATCATGTTCTTCTTTCATAATTGATGATGTTGTTATACCAAATCTATTTAGAAGTATTTCAATATAACTTTCATATGTAAGAAGGCTTGATATCATAGTCAACGGAAATTATGTCCTTAGCTAGCTGTCAGTAACTTCGAGCATTTGTCCTGACAGTACCTGTGTGTATTGTCCTCATGTCTTTTGTACTTCATTGTAAGGGTACTCGTCTTGATAAGTTGGACTTTTTTCTAGTTTGATTTTTACTGTGAGTCTTTTTGTGTATTTATTTTAGCCATTCACCACACATAGGGGGATGGTTTGGATCCAAGAAAACGAGTTTAACCCCACCGCAATTTTTGCGCCTGACCCAAGTCAGGAATATGTTGGTCAATGGCTTGTCCTTGTCTTCTTATAAAATTTTAGTTTCTTGATATTTGGGTTATTGGATGTGGTTTGTATACATTGATTTATTCACTTTTTACCTTTTCGGGGCTATTAAGGGCTTAGTATATGGTGTGAGGTTCCTCACTGTGTTGAAGACCATATGGTGACCACTAGATGTTTTGGTTTTGGTCGTTTTAACCTGGATATAGGATGTTGTCTCCTTGACATTTACCCCATTTCCTTTCTTTTTCATATCAGAAGTTAATTTCAGTGTTTCCAGAATTTTACTTCATAATATCCTATCGATAGGGTTTTTTATGTCACAAAAAAGCAAATTCCATTCATGTCGGTTTATCAAGGCATTAAAAGTAAGATATATGGTCTGTGGTTTACACCAACTCTTTACAAATCGCCCTTTATTTTGAAATTTTAGTTCATGATATCCTTTGGAACGAGTTTCATACGTTGCTGAATAAAAAAAATCATGAAATTTAGCAAATAAGAGATTTATATGTTGCAAAATTTAAGTTTCATACATTTTAACATAAATCAGGTATCAAAAATAAGATTTAAATCAGGTATCAAAAATTAGATTTTTAGTCTGTGGTTTTAACTTACTCCTAAAATTACACAGTCTTTTGAAAATTTTACTTAATAATATCTTTTGGCAGGAGTTTGATATATTGCCAAATGAAACAAAATCATGATATTTAGCATGAGAATGATGAGTAAATTATTTAATCATGGGTTTCAACTCTATGTTTATGTGGAAATCAGACAAGAAACTTTTTTCTCACAAAACAAACATTACAGTGGTATAGAGAAGTATACAGTACATAGCTAATACTTGTACATGACAAAACGTACATATAACTCAATAAATGTATTTACAATAAAAGTGTTGGAGAGAAAAAAATACAGAAGTCAATATTTTAGCCTAGAAAGCAATTGCACTATTTATATTCCTGATAAATCTACACATTTTTTCTAGTTTTACTTTATTAGAGGTACACATTATGTTTTTAAAAATTCAAAATATTTGGTCTCCGGGTTAAGTTTGTAGATAGGAGTCGTCTTTTTTTAAATTGACAAGTACATTCCACAATAAATTGAAAATCATCACCAAAACATTGACTGACACAGTTTTTGCACAATCTGTTTTCTCTTTCAATAATCATCAAATTTAAAGTGGTTTCGGAAGTGTACGATATTTTCACACAACCATGCAAGATCCGATGCCAAAATACGCAATATTAAAGTTAGCAGAAGGAATTTCTATTATCTAAAGAATGTGGAACAGACTTATAAATTATTCTAAATAAAAGTGATAACAAAAGTTGGAAGCAGTCAGAGGGAAAGACATGTAAGAAAATTCGTAAAACCTACAACAGTATCAAGAATACACAACCCAACACAGAACATTTGAGGCAAGCCATCATAAGATTTTTTGATCAATATTTGCTTACTATAAGGTAAGAGCGTTTGCTTTTTGTTGAAGGTCTCATTGTGACTTCAAGGTGAAGAACAACAATAAAAGCGTTGTTCCATTTGCTTAATAATACCTTCTATTCATAGCGATTTTGTCCCATGTACATTAACTTCATATCCTTTTATTTGGTTAATTAAATGTCCTAGGTATATAAAATCCTCTATCTTTTTAATTGATTTTTTTGTAATTATGGTCTGAATCTTACATGCCTGTTTTGTAAATTCTCTAATTTAATACTTACTTTGGTAAATATGGACTAAATCAAATCGAATGTTCTAGGTTTATGAATCCCTACTCTAAACTTGATTTTAATTGAAATATAATGGCAATATTTCTATTTATTGAAGAAATTGAGGTAGATAGACACTGTTGCACTGCTCAGTGCATTTGCGCATTAGAAAAAAAACAAAGTCGAATACGGGTTTGGTTTGATTTCCTTACCGGGACAGTTATTTGACAGGTTTTCCTTTGTGACGTCATAATTAATGTACCTGTTAACAATGTTAATTACAGAAACTTTGTAGAATATCTCCGTTAAAAGCATGGTGACATATATTTTTTTTTCGTTGCAACCAAGAGATCATATCAAAAACTATATATATACAAAAGCGTATTCTCATGGATAAAAGGTTCATTTTTATTAAGCTGAAAAATGCCTATCAATATTTTTCCCGTGCATTCCTTGTAAATTCAGGCGAAAAAATGGCTAAAAGTGAGCAAACTGAGACCCGTACTTTTATTTTATTACATATTTCAGGTAAGTAGGATAAGTACTTCAATTGTGCCTGCTTGTAAAAAAAATATCATGAATATGAACATTAGTGTCTATCTACCTTAAGAGAACATAAGATAACGTTACAAAGGAGTAGGAAAGAAAAATGAATGAGACTATTTGGTCGTCGTCATAATGTAAAACTAAAACATACATAAATGATGTTTTGATCTTTACATATAATTTTACGATAAAACTGTTGGATTCTAATATAAATTTCTGGACTTACAAATACCATTATGATTTTTTTTTAAATTTTTATAAGGTAACTTTTAAGTAGATGTTATCAAAAGTGCAAGGTGTATAATTCCATTATAATATGTTCTATTCGGTAATATTTTCTAAATCATGGATGGGGTAATCGTAATCAGTAAATGTAATCGATTACATTTTCCTCAGTAATAACATGTAATCATTAATCATTGAATTTTATGAATACAAGTCTCATGTTCATTTACTCCATATCCTTTCATAAAATATTTAATACAGGAGTTTGTCTTTTATTGCAGTGTAGAGTTGGTAAAACAATTCCCCGTGGTAGAGATGTATGCTCTTTATTTTGCTTAGATATGGTGTACTTGTACATGAGATAATATCTCATGTGTACACTTTGTTCAATTACTATTATCGAAATTTATGTAAATTCTAAAACCTTAGGATTAACCCCTTCCATCGTAGTTTTGTCCTTAGCTATATTTGATATTACTGATAATTCGGATTTCGTTCGGTTTTATGCATTTTAAACATTTTTTTTAAATTATGAATTTCCTTTGTTTGGGTTCTGATTCTGCTGATGAGGAATTAATTTCCGAAATGGCCATACAGCTCATTAAAATTATTGCAGTTGGGGTTAACATATGAGTTATGGTCTCATGTTCATTTACTCCATATCCTTGCATAAAATATTTAATTCAGGAGTTTGTCTTTTATTGCAGTGTGGAGTTGGTAAAACAATTCCCCGTGGTAGAGATGTATGCTCTTTATTTTTCTTAGATATGGTGTACTTGTACATGAGATAATATCTCATGTGTACACTTTGTTCAATTACTATTATCGAAATTTATGTAAATTCTAAAACCTAAGGATTAACCCCCTCCATCGTAGTTTTGTCCTTAGCTATATTTGATATTACTGAGAATTCGGATTTCGTTCGGTTTTATGCATTTTAAACATTTTTTGAAATTATGAATTTCCTTTGTTTGGGTTCTAGTGCTGCTGATGAGGAATTAATTTCCGAAATGGCCATACAGCTCATTAAAATTATTGCAGTTGGGTTTAACATATGAGTTATGGTCTCTTGTTCATTTACTCCATATCCTTTCATAAAAAGTAATTGCTGAGTGAAAAAGTGCTGTAATCATGATTATTTTTGTTAGCATTTTGATTACTTTACAAAAATGTATTATAAAATGGATTAGTTTGAAATGTTTACCCTTTTTAGGTATCATACCATCATTGATTTTTCCCTTTTTGTCTTTGTTAAATTGGTCATTTTCTGAGAATCATAGCACATTTACTGTCGTTTCAACTCAAGCCAAACTTCTTACCTCATTAATTAGAAATGTTAAGAGCCTCCACACAAATTTTGAGGACAACTTTCATTTAATATAAAAAAATGCCCTCCACTGGACGTATACTGCTATCAAAAATCAACTTTCACTTTCACTGCCAACCCGTGAAATGGTCATGTCATTGTTTTAACCAAAAAAAAAAAAATCATTGCAACTGATAGGAATAAAATAAAGATTTTTTTGGGGGGTACCTTAGATGTTCAGCTTTCAAACAGTATGCAGGTAAATTACATTGGATACAGAACTATTTCAATCATCTCATAGAAATATCCATACTCCATTGATAAGTACTATTTTAACATACAACCTTTCGCGGAAGAGTTTCCTTTTGGCGGTTTGATACCAAAAATTAAATGCATTACTCATATTGAGTAAATTCCTTTTTCTCTGCTATCATATATATAATTTTAATAAAAACTGTTGTAATTTATTTTGCAAATGGGATTGTCCATTTGATTTCAATAAATCTGCAGAGAAAATTCAAAAAAAATAATTTCACATTTTTTTTCTACTTTTTGTTGCAAAAAATGTTTATATTATATATATACTCTGGCAGTAAATTTTACATTTTTTATCCGTAATTTAAAAAAAATACCAATAAGTTGTCTATATCTTAGTTTTTTTCTAGAGCTAAAATATTGGAGGGATGAGTTCGATTGATGTACCTGACTTCCTCTGTAAACAAAAACAGACAAACGTGTGCTTTAATGTAAATACCACCAAACAATGTGACCAAATAATTTACATGTCAGATAGGTGAATTCTGGTCAGGTACAGTACTGTGCAACGTAGCCCTTACCTTTTGACGAACGCGAAACGAACTGCTGACGGGACGTGAACGGATTGCTGACGGGAACGTGACGGGACGGGACGAATCGATTCACGTCCATAGCAGTTCACGTCCAGATACTCGTCATTTGACGGATACAATTCATCAATTGACGAGAGAGGACTCGTCATTTAATGATATGCAAAATAATCAATAGATTAATAGATAATTGAAATTTTCCAATGAAACGAAACGAATTCAATCGTGATAACGGTTTAACATTGACAGTGACTGGGAGCAGTTAACTTTATACTTTAGTTTGATATCAAAAGAATGCATTAATGGGAAATCAAAAGTAAAAGTTCGCTTATTTTGTTAAGAACGCCACGAAAATGAAGAAATGATAAAACTATCGATCAATTTTAATCAAATATCCCCGGGAATCAAATAATCATTTTTGTCATTTCTAATGGACTTGTCAGAGGAAAACTTTCCTTTTACAAATTATTTCGTTCAAAATTCCATAAAAATGAGATAAAAGATCACTTGTTAATCTTCATTTTAGTCATTACAAATGTACACGACAGTGAGGAACTTTCCTTTTACATATTATTTTGTTAAAAATTCCATGAAAATGAAAAAATGTAATGAAAAATTACTTATGAATCTTCATTTTAGTCATTACATATACACCGGTCAATGCGAAACTTTCCTTTTACACATTACTTTGTTTACAATTCCATGAAAATAAGAAAATGTAATAAAAAATTACTTATGAATCTTCATTTCAGTCATTACATATACATCGGTCAGTGCGAAACTTTCCTTTTACACATTCTTTTGATAAAAATTCTATGAAAATGAAAAAATGTGAAAAAAATTACTTATGAATCTTCATTTTAGTCATTACATGTACAACGGTCAGTGCGAAACTTTCCTTTTACACATTATTTTGTTAAAAATTCCATGAAAATGAAAAAAAAAATGTGATAAATATTTTTTTATGAATTTCCATTTTAGTCATTACATATACACTGGTAAATGCGAAACTTTCCTTTTACACATTATTTTTCTTAAAAATTCTATGAAAATGAAAAAAAAAGTAATAAAAAATTACTTATGAATCTTCATTTAAGTCATTACATATAAACCGGTTAGCGCAAAACTTTGCTTTTAAACATTATTTTGTTAAATATTCCATGAAAATGAAAAAAAGTAGAAAAAAATTACTTATGAATCTTCATTTTTGTCATTACATATACACTGGTCAATGCCAAAGTTTCCTTTTACACATAATTTTGTTAAAAAATTAAATGAAAATCAATAAAACTTATAAAAAATCACTTATATTAATCTTCATTTAAGTCATTACATATAGGAGTTTCCGCGAATCCAATTAGTGACGTCACAAAATCTAATTCACATATGCAAATAAGCATTTTTGGTTGGCAAAGACGAAGAATTATGACTATACAGCATTGGGATAGAATTTTTAATCTTTGATAACTTTTTTTATTATATCCACGATTTTGGATCTGTAAAATGCATGTTAAACATTTAGATATTCATATTTTTTCTCCCGATTTACTTTTTAATAAAAATGGACAAATATTTTTTCATTTGAATTTCAAAAATGTGAAAGTTTCGAAAAATTAAATGGTTTACAAAATACGCTAATTCTATATATATATTAAAAATAAAAAGCTGAAATTTTTTACATCCTGTAAAAGTGTAAACATTCCATAATTGAGATCAAAAAGAATTATCCATTTATCTTAAATAACAAATTCTCACCAGTTTTGAAAATGACATTTTTACGACCCTAATCAGTGACTACGATTTCTTGCCAACCAAAGGTAATTTTTCAAGCTTGTGACGTCACGGCGGAAACTCCTATATACCGGTCAGTGCGAAACTTTCCCTTTATATATTATTTTGTAAAAAATTTACTGAAATTGAAAAAATGTCAAAAAAATTATTTATGAATCTTCATTTTAGTCATTACATATACATCGGCCAGTGCGGAACTTTCCTTTTACACATTATTTTGTTAAAAATGGCATGAAAATGAAAAAATGTAATAAAAAATTACTTATGAATCTTCATTTTAGTCATTACATATATACTGGTCAGTGCGAAACTTTCCTTTAACACATCATTTTGTTAAAAAATTAAATGAAAATTAATAAATGTAATAAAAAATTACTTATAAATCTTCATTTTAGTCATTACATATAAACCGGTCAGTGCGAAACTTTCCTTTTACTCATTATTTTGTTAAAAATTCCATGAAAATGAAAAAAATGTAATAAAAAATTACTTATGAATCTTCATTTTAGTCATTACATATACACCGGTCAATGCCAAACTTGCCTTTCACACATTATTTTGATAAAAATTCCGTGAAAATGAAAAAAAATGTAATCAAAAATTACTAATGAATCTTCATTTTAGTCATTACATATACATCGGTCAGTGCGAAACTTTGTTTTTACACATTATTTTGATAAAAATTACATGAAAATGAAAATATGTGATAAAAAATTACTTAAGAATCTTCATTTTAGTCATTACATATAAACCGGTCAGTGCGAGACTTTCCTTTTACACATTATTTTGTTAAAAATTCACTGAAATTGAAAAATTCAAAAAAAAAATTACTTATGAATCTTCATTTTAGTCATTACACATACACTGGTCAATGCGAAACTTTCCTTTTACATATTATTTTGTTAAAAATTCCTTGAAAATGAAAAAATGTGATAAAAAATTACTCATTGCAAATGTACCAGCCAGTGCAAAACTTTTCTTATACACATTAATTTTTTTTTTAAATTCCATTACATGTATATTTAAAAATAAGGCAGTTACTTTCGAACTTTATTTTATTTAAAACTCCATGATAATGAAAAAATGATAGGCAATTATTTACACAAATGTATTAATAATATAATTGATCTGTTGCGATGATGTACCGATCGTGTATACACTGAGTGAAACGAATCTATATTTCGCAAAATATGGACGAATCTGGACGCGAGTTGGACGAATAGGGATCTCGTCATCCGTCACGTTTCACGTCAATTGACGGCTTGGACGAATAACAAGTTGTCACGTTAATTAACTGATCGCTGACTGACCGCAGACTGCTCCCTGACGAACGGATGACGGATGACTGATCGTTTTTTCTGTAAGGACTAGGTTGCACAGTACTGTATGAGTGACACTGGACATATATTTAAGGTTTGAACATATATTATCCCTGACTGTCTATACATGTACTTTTGAGCTTGGTACATGTTTGTATTATTGATTTGACATATTTTCCTTAAAAACGTTCGTAATTGCAAACACAAAACAAAGAAATAAAACAAACTGTTATCTTATTGATAAAGTTCGAAAAAGAAAAAAATAGTTTACCTAACAGGTAAAAAATCAAACATGTTTTTCTATGAGTTATCTTTTAATTCACCCCTTTTTAGGGAGGCTTTAAGTCTCTCTGGATTATTCTTTATCGCTTTGTTATATTTACACTTTTGTGGAGAGGGTCGTTTTTTAATCACTTTATTTTTTTTCACAATGTTCTAATTTTACTATTCTTATATTGTAATGCTAAGGAAAGTACTAGATTAATTCAATTTCTCTGACCTTGCATTTCGTGAGAAATAAACAACATTTTCCCCAATACTTCTCAGTATTTGCAAACATAACTTGACCGACAAGTTTACTTCTAATTTACATGTAAATTATCATGCCACATGGTTTGTTAATGTTTACATCCAGCCACTTGTTTGTCTGTTTTTTTTTTTTTTGTTTTTTTTTGTTAGTTTCATCAATCGAACTCACCCCATCAGTTTGTTTCCGCTGCAATATACAAAATTAGCATATACATCTAATGGGTTACTTTTTAATGACGGATAAAAAGATATAGAATTTTTGTCAGATATTTTACAAAAGGATGTGGAGTAATTCAATATGAGACCATAACACATATGTTAACGCAAACTGCAATAATTTTAATGAGCTGTATGGCCATTTCGGAAATCACATTTTCGTATATATAATAGCAACATATTTTGCTACAAAAAATTGAAAAATGTTCTGAATTGAATTCTTATGATCTTTTTTCTGGAGATTTATAAGAATCGAATAGACTATTTAATGTTGAAATTTTAAATGATGAAACAGTTCTTGAATATAAAGTATTGTATCATAGTCGGAGCACTTTGTTCTTGTTTGATTCACTCTTGTAACACATGCATTTTTGACAAAGAAACAAGCTTTTCCCAATAAACCTAAACTGCATTTTATTTATTTCTAAATCATCACCTTATCTGTGTTAATCATTACATGTACCTAATATAAACAGATTACAATAGTAATAACGGAATAAACAAAGTAAAAATACTGTACAAAACATTATTAGCAGCTGTTGTATGGAATTAGCTTCTAAAGGCTGAACACTTGTTTGTCAAGTTATTTCTGACACCTCAGTTATATTAAGGGTATCATTAATACTAATTAGAGTTAAATACAATTGTTTAATTGTCATTAAGTGCTACAAAAACAAAATATTATGAGTTTTGGTCTCGTGTTGAGAGCTAAATTTCCTGCCCCTACCCATTTATTATTTCATCCCAATTTTGGTCTTTGCTCTAAACAAGGAATGTCAAATTAGTTTTACCTGTATTCCACCTGTGATGTAACAATTTACATCTCAGCGATTTTGTTCCTTCACCACGGCCCTTTGAAGACATCAATGTCGATGATATTGGCCTATCCCCTACTCTGTCATTTATTTTTTAAACATATTTTTTAATTTTGACATTATATGTGTTAATATTTATTGTTTTACCTTTTATTTCAGTTTGACATGAATTTTTTAAGCTTACACGAACTGCCTCA
>MJUU01072582.1:19802-31961 GCA_002080025.1 Modiolus philippinarum
TTATATTCAACAGATATTATTTTGCCAAAAATTGACTTAAAGTTTACATCGCAAACATTAAAATCATTTCGAAACACTTCAAATATTGAAATTATTCGAATAAATCACTTCTAGATGGTATTTTTGAAGATTGTATTCACATTTCACATTCAAAATTCTATTAATAAGATATAATTTTACCAAAAATTGACTAAAAGTTTATATCGTGAGCATTCAATCATTTCAAAACACTTCAAATATGACAATTATTGGAATAAATCACTTCTAGATGGTATTTTTGGAGATTGTATTCACATTTCACATTTAAAATTCTATTAATAAGATATAATTTTACCAAACATTTACTGAAAATTTATATCGCAAACATTCAAATCATTTTGAAACACGTCAAATATGGAAATTATTGAAATAAATCACTTCTAGATGGTATATTTGAAAAATGTATTTACATTTCACATTTAAAATTCTATGCAACAGATATCATTTTGCCAAAAATTGAATAAAAGTTTATATCGCGAGCATTCAAATCATTTCGAAACACTTCAGATATGAAAATTATTGAAATAAATCACTTTTAGATGGTATATTTTGAAATTGTATTCACATTTCACATTTAAAATTCTATTAATAAGATATAATTTTACCAAAAATTGACTAAAAGTTTATATCGCAAACATTCAAATAATTCCAAAACACTTCAAATATGGAAATTATTGAAATAAATCACTCCTACATGGTATTTTTGGAGATTGTATTCACATTCACATTCAAAATTATATTAATAAAATATAATTTTACAAAAAATTGACTATAAGTTTATATCGCAAGCATTCAAATTATTTCGAAACACTTCAAATATGGAAAGTATTGGAATAAATCACTTCTAGATGGTATTTTTGGAGATTGTATTCTCATTTCACATTCAAATTTCTATTTATCAGATATTATTTTACCAAAAATTGATATCGCAAACATTCAAATCAATTTTAAACACTTCAAATATGGAAATTATTGACATAAATCACTTCTAAATGGTATATTAGAAAAATGTATTCACATTTCACATTTAAAATTCTATGCAACAGATATCATTTTGCCAAAAATTGACTTAAAGTTAATATCGCAAACATTCAAATCATTCCAAAACACTTCAAATATGGAAATTATTGAAATAAATCACTCCTACATGGTATTTTTGGAGATTGTATTCACATTAACATTTAAAATTCTATTAATAAGATATAATTTTACCAAAAATTGACTGAAAATTTATATCGCAAACATTCAAATCATTTCCAAACATTTCAAATATGTAAATTTTTGGAATAAATCACTTCTAGATGGTATTTCAAAAGATTGTATTCTCATTTCACATTCAAATTTCTATTAATCAGATATTATTTTACCAAAAATTGACTAATAGTTCATATCGCAAACATTCAAATCATTTAGAAACACTTCAAATATGGAAATTATTGGAATGAATCACTTCAGGATGGTATTTTTACCAAAATTTTTTGAAATACCAAAAATTGACTAAATGAAAGTGACAATAAAAGTCCGAAACGATCAAAGGAAGAGACCAGTAAGGAAAATCCGTATAACATTCGACTAAATCAGGGAAACACAATCCAACACAGAACATTTTTGGCAAGCCGTCATATTCCCGACTTGGAACGGGCATTTTATAAATAAAATGGTGGGTTAAACCAGGTTTAATGATGCATCAACCTCCCGCTTATATGACGACTAACTATAGCTTATGTGTGCCCAGATTGTGTAAAATGTCAAAGCCATAATATTGTCAGGTTAATATTCCAAACATTCAAATCATTTCGAAACTCTTCAAATATGTAAATTTTTGGAATAAATCACTTCTAGATGGTATTTCAAAAGATTGTATTCTCATTTCACATTCAAATTTCTATTAATCAGATATTATTTTACCAAAAATTGACTAATAGTCCATATCGCAAACATTCAAATCATTTAGAAACACTTCAAATATGGAAATATTGGAATGAATCACTTCAGGATGGTATTTTTTTTAAAATTCTATTAATAAGATATAATTTTACCAAAAATTGACTAAAAGTTAATATTCCAAACATTCAAATCATTTGGAAACTCTTCAAATATGGAAATTATTGGAATAAATCACTTCTAGATGGTATTTTTGGAGATTGTATTCACATTTCACATTCAAAATTCTATTAATAAGATATAATTTTACCAAAAATTGACTAAAATTTTATATCACAAACATTCAAATTATTTCGAAACACTTCAAATATGAAAATTATTCAAATAAATCACTTCTAGATGGTATATTTGAAAAATGTATTCACATTTCACATTTAAAATTCTGTGCAACATATATCATTTTGCCAAAAATTGACGAAAAGTTAATATCGCGAGCATTCAAATCACTTCGAAACACTTCAAATATAGAAGTTATTGGAATGAATTATTACTAGATTGTATTTTCAGATATTTTTGGACATCTCATATTCAAAAGTAAGAAGTCTACATCACAAACAAGCGAATATTTTCGAAGAACTTCAAATTCGAAGCATATATAGGTGATATTTTTAGAGATTGTGTAGATATAAATTTTGAGTATTTTCTGACACAAGTAATTTACAATAAGTATTCAACGAATGCATGTACCAGAATTTTGTCGAATGTTCAATTCTCTGTAAAGGAATCGTAAAAATAAAATAATGGTTCATTGTATTTGATGTACATTTATCTTTAATAGTTATTAATAATATTTCAAAATATTTATTTCATTTCCTGTTGTAAATAAATAACAAACTACCAAAGTATCGTTAAATATATTCGTAAGATTTTTTACGGATTTTAACATTTATTTCAAATAAAAATTCAAAGTATAATTTAGAAAAATTATTAATTCTTTATTCCAGAATTTTCGTTTTCGATCGATATTGGCACGGCGATGTATTATCATTACAGAAGTACTAGACTAAGTATTCCGATATTTTAATTAACCTGAATTGAAATAAAAAATGACGTGTGACGGATGACTAATGCAATCTGATTGGCTGAATGATGAACGGTGACGGATGACGGGTGACGAGTAGAAACAAGCTCTTACTTAGGAACAGTGAATCCTGACGGATGAATGATGACTGATGAATGATCTGACGGATGCCTTTTGAATCTTGAATGATCTGACTTGACTTTTAACTGATCGATGACGGATCGCAAAAACGAGAATGTTGACTGGTCCAGGGACTGTACTTATACAAACTAAATAATTTATTTTCTTTTAGTTGATGTGTGGATAAAAAAATATTTGATGTAATCGTGTGTAATCATGCTGTAATCATTATTACTGTGACAAAATTAATCATAAGTAATTGATTACTCTTGAAATTTTGAGTTATCATGTTGTAATTTGTTTATTTTGTATTTAATTTGCAAAATATTGTCTAAATAAAATGCGCCGGGTTTATAAATTCCCTTCTATTTATATGTTTGTAATAAAGCTTAATAAAACATGTCAGACATGTAAATTCTTAAATGTTTTATATGGTAAATATAGACTAAATCAAATATAAAGGTGATATTGATTTCTTTATTATTTTTATTTGGGTAGTATGGATAAAATCTAATGTTTCGGGTATGCAAATTTCTCATTTGTTTTTTTTTTTTTTTTTTTTTTTTTTTTTTTTTTTTTATTTGACGTTTAATTAACTTAATCAGAAATGTCATGTATATCTATTTCCTATTTCAATGCCTTATTTGAGAAATATTGATTAAATTTGAATTATGCAAAATCATTATCCTTGTAGCCCTTTTTATTTAATAAATATTATTGTATGTTTTTCGTCATTAATATCAAGCAACATACCTTAAGACTTCAATCCTGAGATATTAGTTCACTGCTAGTTGAAAAACAACTGTTTGATGTATACTGGATTAAATTACAAATTTAAGTATATTGACTTGGAATCCATGATAATTAAGTTAACAATGTAAGTTAACAATGAAAATTAAATTGCAAAAAAATAACGACGACATGGTTTTTGTAGATTCATGTATATATTTTTTTCAGCTTTCATTTATGGAGATAAATTAAACCATTCATATTCAAAAATTATCTCAAGATTTCCTCCAAAAACAAGATACAAATCTCGATAGTGAGCAGCGTTCTATAATTAAGGCTTTGAAGGAGAAACATTGAATCTCGACAAAATATCAGTGTAAGGATCGAGAACTAAATGTAAAGTGCCCAAGAGACGATTTTTTTTTCGAATTTGGGTTAACCAAATAACACACACCTGCAGTATACATGTTTGGAAAGAGGAGACCATGACACATCGAACTTACGATGTCGTAGTCATTGGCTATGGTCACATTTTATTTTAAATAAAATTATCAGTTCCTGAAATTTAGAAATTTTGATACTACTTAAACTTAGCTTCATTATACATATAAAACTTTTAAAAAAATTTGAATATTATTTATTTTCTTTTTTTTTGGGGGAAAGTTTGTGTGTTTTATTTTTTAAAGTTGGCATATTTTTAAGGCCCTTCATTTTTAATATTTGTACCCCATAATATATGGGAATCTTTCGAATTTAAAGAACTGAAAATTTTTAACTTTTACAAGACAATTCTTTTTAGCAAACCTTAAATTTAATTTTAAGCCTAACTCCTTAAACAAATGTTAAGGCAAAATAAATCTTGCTTTTGTCATCGCTATAACTAAATGAATCCCCCCAAATACATACTGATATACTGTTTAGACTCATGCAACTGAAACATAACCCTACATATTATCTAAAAAATATGGAAATGTTATTCAAACGTAAAAATAAATGCACGTGCTCAGAAATTCAAAACGCAAGCAACTAAAACTTGTCAATGGATTTACGTAATTTGACTAAACGTAGGTCTGTCAAGTAATGAATAAATGAATAGAATGATCTCGCGTTGAACGCTAATAACGAAATACCGAAGTTACTGTGAATTGGCAAATAGCAATCTATAGGGTTGGCACATTAACCACAATTTTGCAGTTTTACTCAAATTTGAGCGTTTTCTTTGTTGAAATCTCTATAACGGTCGACATTTAATCCATGACGTTTGTAAAATATGTACATTTTGTATTTGTCTTTCTTTTCAAATTATTTCGCTTTTTTGCTCTCACTGAAAATTTATCCGGACAAAAATACAGATAAATTTTGAAAACTAATAAGGAACAACTTCCATTCCATGGTTCAAATAACTATTTAAGGTATTGACTCTTGATAAGCAAATTATTTTCTATGACTTTTAAAAAAAACATATCTTGATCTATCCTACCCTGAATAATGCAGAAATTAAAGAAATCGTGACAATAGGAACTTTCTACGACAACTAAAAATAACATTTAATAGTTATTCTTTCGTTTAAAACAAAAATTAGCCATGTGTAATTCCGTTAACCCACACACAATACTATCATGCGTCTTCTTGGAGCTTTGGCATCCTACTATAAAATCTTGCATTTAAAACCAAACTCAATCCAGACAAAAAATTGAGGGCTTTTTTTAGACATCTAGTATCTAGATCGACAATCCTAGTATTTCGTCGAGATACCTTTTATCCCTATCGATATAATTGCAAGGTTAATGAGAAACCTAGTATCTGAACCGACAAGCCCAGTATTTCGACAAGACACTATATATCTCGCATTTCTTTCTACTTTCGCGTGCCATAAATCTGCCGTTTTTCGGAATTTCGATCACAGGGCGAAACTGCTTGTATCCATTCATTACACCAATGCGTATTTCACGCGTAAACGTAACATTTTGAAATATTGTTGTTACTTGGCTGCGTATTCATGTGATATATGAACATCTCGAATGCGCCGTGAATACGCAGTTGCATAAACATGCGTATAAGAAACAAGAAAATTACACAAGAATACACAAAGTATCCGCTGTGAATGCACTTTATTCCGAAAACGTTGAATACCTTTCATTGTATGATAGTTATTCTAGCAAAACTTGTAAACGCTGCAATACGGCAAAATTTTCAGCTTATTTATGCTGACGGAATACGCCATGTGTTTTCATGTGTTTTCAGCGTAATTTTGTTGACATGTAATCGAATTTATAATATTTGTGCACATTTATTAGTAGGACATGTAAGTTTACTTTCTTTCATGAGAAAACACATGCCATTTTTTTCAGATCAATTTGTTTTAAACTAACAATTTATTATTATTTTATGCTATGTGTGTGTTTCTTACTATGTTTTTGCAAAGTTTTTTTTCTTTTTATTTTACATTGAGTACTTTTCTTTTGTTTTTCTTGTTTTTTTCGGGGGCGGGGGGGTGATTTTTTCACATCAAATTCATTTTCATTTAGAAGAAATACTGCCTGGCAAAGTCTGTAAAATGACACATTCAGTCAGATCATGCACGTGCTGTGACTCTTATGAAAATAGAAAATTCATACACTTATTCTTGAATATATAGGCCTAAATTCAGATTCATTATTATGATTGAAAATGAAAATGGAATGAACATTGTAGGATCTAGAAGGGGTTCATATTTTCTGAAAAGAAAACAATTTCGAGCAACTGTTAGGCATAATTAACAAATATTAAGCGAAAAATAGCCAAAATCTCTCTTTTCTGCAATCCCATTTTTCGAAGGGTGCTATATCACTTGTGAATGAATATCGAAATGCTACGTCAATTAAAGAAGACATACATGTACATACATACAATATTTAATCTTTCCCTGTAATTCAGGGAGATTCAGAAAAATAATGGCTAGAGGATTAGTCATAACATTAATATCGAATCTTTTTTTTAAAGAATCAGATTTTATTCTCAAGACTTTCCAATAGGATTACCCTTGATTTCCCAATGTTTCACCTCCCCAAAAAAATGACATCTCGTATGTCCGGAATTATCCACATCCATATCGAATGAAACAAGTAAATAATGGTACCTGTATTAGTTATATGAAACAAAGCGCGTGAACACAGTCATGTTTGTTTTTGTTTCTCAACATGTCCAAAAGAAACAGATGATTTCATAAGGCGTAAGTTATACCACTTATGGTGAGTTGGACATAGTTCAATTAACACAATGTCCTTAGATGGTATTCTTTTTACAAATTAGTACTATGTAGTGTGGTAATAATTAGCACATTGTCTTTCCAGGCTTTATCAGTTTATTTGTACAAACTAACATTGTAATATTTAAAATTGGTTATACAATCATGTAAACTTTTAAAGTTTGATCAAAATCGAAAAAGATTTATCGAAGTGAAAAAGAGCTATTGAAAATTATCTTTTTTTCAGTAAATGAAAAACGAACAGAGTTTTTTTTTTTTTTTTTTTTTTTTTTTTTTGAAGGAATTCAATGCATTATGAAAAAAAAATCACAGGAAATGTGCAAATAAAGTATTTGTTATCGGAACGTCCAATACACAAAGACAAAACACCACCGAGCACCTCGAATAGAACACAAATCACCGAACACCAGCTGTGGAAAATTTAACATATTTGTATGAGAGATTTCAAGTATTTTAAATAAAGGACAATAAATGTGCGAAAATTTTTTTTTTCCCAAATGACTCTTTCTTTCAACAAAAGACCCACCAAGAACTTCTGAAAAAATACTACCAGCACATTTTTACCACCGAACACCAACTTGAAATATATATTGAACTTTTTAAAAGAGAAACAATGCATTGTGATTAAAGACGCTGCAAATATGCTGTTCAAACAGTTTTTGATAGCATTAGGTACATTTGTGTAACTTAAACACTGGAGACTGAAAAGTGGCCATACTCCTTTACTTAGTCCATGAATATGGATGATCTGTTGAATGTTGAGGACAGTTTGCAACAGTCGTTAGTTTACAGAGTAATTTGTTAAACTGTCTTGAAAATTCTTTGAAATTCTGATATATATATATATATCTATAAACAAAGCAACAACACAGAAATTCCCGAAGTACTGTATCCGGAAGGATACACACTTTGTGAGAAAAAAAGACAAACAATAGACGAAAGTGAACAGTACACAATTAATTCAGTTGATATTTCGACAACTATCCGTTTCTTTATCAAAACACAATAAAACAAAAATAAAATCAAACAAAAACTATGTACAAAAGTAAATCTAAACGAACTATTCAGAACTACATTCTGGACGCTGGTGAACACAAATATAATACGGGGGAAAATGGAAAAAAAATTGTCGGTAACTGTACGTCGGTGAAAATATTTTACAAAATCATTAATATGTAGTAAATGGATGTTCCGTTGAGAATCATATCTGTAATTGGAAATGGTGTTTTAAAAATATAATAAATGTCAATGTGTTAAAGAATTTCAATCATCTCTTAAGGATTCAAGTCTTAATATTCAAGCTGGATTTAATTTTTTGCATCCAGAAACGTTCTTTTGCTTGTCGCTTTGTCTCATTCCAAGATTTATTTTGGTCAATGGCGACAACTTGCATGGCTGTCCAGCTATGTACAACGCTGTTGAAATGGACAGCTGTAGCCTGTGTTAATTTCTTTTTTCTGTATGTGATTACGGTGTAGATTAATGCGGAAATTTAGTGAGTTCTTTGTTTCACCGATATATTGTTGTTGACATACCGCACACGTAATCAAATAAATTACATTTTCCGATTTACAGGACAAATTAGCAAAAATTTAAGTGTTCGGTGATTTAAGAAATAGTGTTTTTTAATGTTTTGGGGTGTTCGGTGGTGTTTGGTGGTGCATGGCGGTGTTTGGTGGTAAAAAGACACACCCCTAACAAACAGTAAAAAATACCAGAATAAGGCCACAGTAAAATTTGCGTGGACACGAAATGGCATTAAGAAGATTCCAGAACATCACCCATATCCATTATACTAAGAGTTCTTTAGAAAATCTTGGCTTCACTGGCATCGCATTGAAAGATACAATCCGCTATGGAATTTAAAGAAATCTACGGGAGGCAAACATCATACAAACAAATATTAATTCTCTGATTAATTTACTACAGTACATGCAATTCAGATAGGTCCAACCCCTGTTCGAAATAGATACCGATTCAGGAACTCACCTCTCTGGAGTTCCAATTTTTCAAAGACGGCATAAAATATTAATGCATGATCATCTCGGACCCTGTTATAAGCAATACATTATATATTTGTTTAGCAAGATAACAACGACAAAGGCAGCGAAAAGTGTTTCTTTATATGTTACATTTGTACTACAAATGTACCAAAATAATTCCACGAAATGGAATCGGTTGGAAAAAACACTATCGTTTAGAATTTTGGTATTAAAAGGAAAAAAATCTTCCTTGGGTTTGTATTGATTTTACGTATAAATTCTCATCACTGTATCAAGTTGTCCATTATCTCCAAGGAATGAAATTTAAGTTCACCGATAAGCAGGAAAACCCTTAACCCTTAACCAAAAGTGCAAAAACCGATCAGCGGTAACCGAGTGTGATGCTGAGTATAGATTCAGGACAGTCTTACATTGTATGCATCTCACGATAAGCATCTGATGCCCAACTGCCATAACGTTTTATTGTATTATAGGCGTCTTCTATTCGAAAAAAGAGCGGGCCGAAAATCGCGGCCTCTTTAGTTCTGAAAATGATAAGGTCTTTTGTAATAATGCAGAAAATTGTTAGCGGGTCGTTTAACAACCATTGAGATTCCACATATGGATCATCTGTAATTTTTGTTGGAGATTTTGAAAAAAGGAATGTCCGTTGTTTGAATGAAACGATTTCCGTTCTGGTGCTTACTGTCGAAAGTCATTTGACTTATCCTTACGTAGTACAATGTATGTTGAAAAAAGTCAGAGGGTTGACGGCCGAGGAGAATATAGTAGATTCGTACGTTGAACTGCTAACTGAGGGGAGTTAGAAGCCAGTTGAAATAGATAAGAAGACGAGTATCTCTCGTAGGGAATCTTTGACGTTTTTTGGCATTAAGGAATTTTATATATGAGGAACGATTTGTGGTTGTCTATTTGAGAGTGATAATTATTAAGTCCTGATAAGTAAATCAATACGAACCTACTGGACAAGTTTGACTATGTCATAGAGAAGGCAGACCATGTGGTAGATAGATTGAACAATTAAGAAAACTATTTACTGATTGGTATTCTGTCGTGTAATTTTTATCGGTTTTCTCCGCCATTGAATTATCAAACAAGGAGTTTTTGTTCGGTTGGTAAATCTCTAGGGCTTCTCACCGGACATCAGCTTCTGAATCACTGCAAATTACCACGAGAAAATGTATCAGCTATTTGATCAACATACGAAGGATATATTGGCCCTTAAAAACTGTATTATTCTGTAATATTAACAAAAGGAGTAGTCTCAAAACAGATATAACTCTCCCAAACTTGGATGATTTTTTGTTGATAATGTGAACGACTGACTGGTTATCTACGTTAAACATCGTTAGCTCAGAACCCCGATGCATAAAACTGGAGAAATTTAAAGAAATGAAATATCTTTTACCACTGTCACCCCGTTCGGTAGGCCAGATGTCACGGATGTACCGTAACAGAAAGTAAATGCCTACCCCAAGTGTTTACCTCTGGTCCTATCCATGTATAATTCAATTACATTATTTCACGTCCAGACATACCGTCAAACATAACGTAAACCCCCTTTACTGGGTAACCTTTACCTAAAGGTTCTCACTCATAGCGCAAGACATGCACTCGTATCATGTGTTGGGGTTTCTATGTCCGTTCGTCCGTCCTTCCGTCAGTCCGTTCGTTATTCCGTCCGCCATAGGATACATAATTTGTGGCGACAACTCCTCCTAGACCACAGAGTGTTCAGTACATATTGCCCTTGTGCACCCGCTATTTAAAAAATTGATTTGACTTCAATTTTTTTTTGTGATTTTTTTTACATCTGGAATCAAATCGGGAGCGGAGGGGGTATGCTTTTGTGAGTTTTTCTAGTTTTGTATTGAATTCTATTCCAAGAAAGTCAGATATCTATCGCAAAGTTTTT
Source organism: Modiolus philippinarum (assembly GCA_002080025.1). NCBI lineage: Eukaryota > Metazoa > Mollusca > Bivalvia > Mytilida > Modiolidae > Modiolus > Modiolus philippinarum. Next base: position 30,821 of record MJUU01072582.1, read on the forward strand.
GACAAGATATACGGTTTATTTGTCTTCTGCTAAAGGGAACCCCCATGATTTGGATATTCTTATGAAAAGTTCAAGTGTGTCGACGCATTCCGATAAAAGCGAATTCGAACCCGTTAAAAATCATCGAGATAATATAAAATGTTTTCATTTCCACCCCCTTTCTCTAAAAACCAATGAAGGGCAGATGAAACTTATTCAAAGAGGGAATAGCTTATCGAAGCCATGAAAGGGAAACATCTATCGAAATAAATTGATGTAATTTCCTATAGAATTCGAAACCCAACTTATCAAAATACGAGGGAGGAAATATAGATGTTAGTTTTGCCCTCATATTTCATCCCCATAGCAACTATACTCGAGAAACAACCACCCCCTCGTTTCATCCCAAAGGCATCTATACTAAAATAGCAAAACTTGCTAAAAATAAATAAAGGGCTACGCCGAGCGCAGCATGATACGACCGCAGCATGTCGACCACTGAAATTTCAACAAAAGTAGTTTAAAGTGAATGTGGACACAGTAAAGAGCTTGACACAATAATTAGATGGACACAAAAAGAAGCTAGAGAATAAATAAACCCTTTTGATTACTTACTGATAAAAAACCGTAAGAGCTATGCAAAATATGTACTATCAACCAAAACTTAACATCCATAGAAATTCAAAGAAAAAAAAACATCGAAATCTGATGAAAAATAAAGATATGACATATTTAGAAAAATTGCAATTTTTGCCCCTTTGATCCCTTGTAGCTCGGAAACGGTAAAAGCTACACATAATCTGTTGACATACTACTGAAAGCTTATATCAAGAGGAATCCAAAGAAAAAAATCCCATCGAAATCTGATGAAAAATAAATATTTGACATATTTAGAAAAATTGCATTTTTGGCCCCTTTGACCCCTTGTAGCTCGGAAACAGTAAGACCTACACAACATACTAATGAAAGCTTAGATCAAGAGGAATCAAAAGAAAAAAATTCCATCAAAATCTGATGAAAAATAAAGGTTTGACATATTTAGAAAAATTGCATTTTTGGCCCCTGTGACCCCTTGTAGCTCGGAAACGGTAAGAGCTACGTCAAATCCGTTGACATACTACTGAAAGCTTAGATCAAGAGGAATCCAAAGAAAAAAATCCCA
>MJUU01072582.1:41364-53143 GCA_002080025.1 Modiolus philippinarum
TTTTTTTTACTGAGAAAATAAAAAAAAATCTATTGACACTATCCGGCTTTCGTATTCTCATATGACTATATTTTAAAATTTATTAATAGTGATTTTTTTCTATAATAAAATAGTTGCAAGACATGCTACATAATTAAGAAGTTGTGTTATTAAAGTGGCTGTTAGATCACTGTGTTAAAATAAAACAAGTTGAAATTGGAAAATCATTTAATTATATTGGGGTCATACATGTTTCTTAAAAACAATCGGTCATATTCTTAAATGATAAGGTAATTAACGTATCAGTTACAGGACAGACCCCAAGTTATTAATTCAGTTCTGTAATTTCGAAGCTTTATTAGGACCCAGCGGGGTAAAAGATAATTGTGCGACGGACCGCTGTCATTTATCATTCGACCCGCCTTCTCCACAACGGGGTTTCATGTTAATTCTACCACGTGGCATTTAGTATCATTTAACTAGTCGGCCGTTTATGATAACATTCGTCATACAAGATGTTGAATGGAATACGTGAACAGTCGTACGGAAATATACGACTTCAGTGTTATTAGGGATATTCAGACTCCAGTACAAAATACAGTGTTGTCTAATAAACAGAAGGTACTGGGACTTACAGATGCTACGCGAGAATTTCCTTATATATGTGTATTGCATTTCATTTGTATATTTACAACATTAAGTGTCTCATTTAAGTAAACGTGCAACTTATTGCCGTAGTAAAATCAGACATGTATTCGTGTCGCATCTATACACATCAAATGCAATTGACATAAATAATAAAATACCGAAGTTACTGTTAATTTGTTTTCTTCATATGCGCATTTCGACAACTTATGTCTCATCAGTGCAGATTATACCAAAACATTTCGAAGTCCGTTAACCCAAAAACGTGTAAAAGCTGATAGAGAACAAATAACCAAAAGATCTAAATAGAAAAGCCAAAATTCAGCCAAGGACAGAGCTATGCATGAGGGAGATTCTCCTTAGTTTTAAGCAAAATTTTGTAAAATTTAGATATTGCAAGTTTTAATAAAGTCGGTTTTCGGGTCAGCACCGAAGTACTAACTACTGGGTTGGTGAATACCCTCGGGGACTAACAGTCCACCAGCAGAGGCATCGGCCCAGTGGTAATAAATAACAAAATACCGAAGTTACTGTTAATTTGTTTTCTGCATATGCGCATTTCGACAACTTATGTCTCATCAGTGCAGAATATACCAAAACATTTGGAAGTCCGTTAACCCAAAAACGTGTAAAAGCTGATAGAGAACAAATAACCAAAAGATCTAAATAGAAAAGCCAAAATTTAGCCAAGGAAAGAGCTATGCATGAGGGAGATTCTCCTTAGTTTTAAACAAAATTTTGTAAAATTTAGATATTGGACATTTTCGAGTCGTACGTATAAGCTCCAGGAGTAAGAATGATGATAAAGGAAGACCCTCTTATAAATACAGCATTCACATACCAGGACATACGCCAAAAATAGCATTTTCATTCCATTATTCAGTTCATTTACACTATAAAATATCCTGATGCATACGTAAAGAACCTGGCAAATAAATTTCCAGAATATACTTCGTCTTCTTCACGTATTCAAAGGTTTCATATAATTATCCTCGCTACAATTAATCTGGTTTAAAAGATAAAAAACAAAATCTGGTTCTAAAATATGCAAATTATACAATTCAATTGACGACGTATACACAAATACAAGATTCCAATTGAATGATGATTTGTTTACTTGCGTATTCAAAACTCATATATAAAAAGTATTTTTGAAAAATCAGTCGTTTACTTGCGTATTCGTTGATTACATATACAAAATATATCTTACATACCTATTTGAGTATTGCTACGTATACATGTATACAAGTTTCCATTTGAAAATTCTTTCGTTTACTTGCGTATTCGAAAATTATATTACATTCGATACACCATGTGCATTCAAACGGATACAAACAGTCTGATTTCTGCATGAAAACACAAAAGCGGATTTTACGTAAATTGTTTGTGAAAGCTGTATGCATTTCCTGCGTATTCGTGGCGTAACCAGTTGTTACGTTTACTATGTATCGACATATATGTATTCATTGCATATTCGTCAAAATACGCATGCGTAAACATAACGTATTTCATCTGGATTCATGTGCATACTACATGAATACGCAAAAAATTCTTGGGTGGATACTTGCAGTTTCGCCCTGTGGATTTTATGAGGCCTTGTTTGGGAAGAATGTATGGTGCAAGCAATATGTTATGTTTACTGTTTATTTATTCAAAGGTTAAATTTTCTGATTTCTATTTAAGATGGCAAAATGTCTTTGGTCTAAGCATCAACTGTATTAATAACTTTACATCTAGAAATGGTTTTCTTTTGGGGAATCTGATTTTACTTTAAACTTTTACAAAAAAATATGTTTTCCATGTAAAATAAAGTAATATCTACGAGACGTTTTAAGTGTTTTCGTTTAACTTATTTATTCTTGTCAAGTAAGGACTGTCAACGAAAGGAAACTGAAATACAGCAAGATCTTATCATTAGTAAGTGCACGAACTGACAATATACTAGAAAATGTCAATTTATGAAATCAAGTGTTTAAATCAATCACACTGTGGAAGTCAATGACTTAAAGCTTAAATAAACCTTTCAATAATCTTCTTTTTNAGGGGGGGGGGGGGGGGGGGTAGGATGTCTATAATGCCCTTTTAGGAAAATGCTGATTAATACGGGATACAAAGGCTATGTGTTATTTGCGATATACCAAACATATCCTTCAAAACTATGTACAAACATATTTTTGTCGGAATTTACTTTTCACAGGATGAATTATACGGTTGTGAAAATTAAACGAGAGTAGTACTTCTTGGAAGAACAGGCTAAGGAAAAAGCGCAACTGGGAACACAATCCTTGGTTTAAATCGATGTACAGTCCTAAGTCTGTCACAAGAAAGTGTAAAAGTGGTTCAGTTGAGAAAAACAAAATAGTCTATACAGTAACAGATACGACTGGGTTCATTGATACAATATCAACTGAACTGGAATTAAAACGAGAATTAGTAAAATGGAAAGCGATTTCTTCACCGGGCCTACATGCAATTATTTATGTTATGCGTTGTAGAGCCAGACGAAATAGACGTTGCGAAAAAGATTATTGAACTTTTTGGCGAAAATGTCTATAACCATCTTATCGTACTGTTTGCAGGAAGTGATGACATAGAAGACAAGGCATCTCAGTTTATACGTATTTAGCTGAACAGAAGAATAACAAATCTTCATGGGACTTCTTGAAAGATGTAACCACCGTGTAATGTTCTTCAACAATACGTCTGACGAAGGAAGCTATCAAGTGCCGATATTGTTACATGAAATAGAAAAAATGAAAATTATCAATTAATGCCAATACTTCAGCAACCTAATAATGATTAATATTTGAGAAAAAGATAAGGGGAAAAATGGATGAGAGAATAAGGGAAACTGGATTGAAATGCACTCTTAAAGAGAGAAAAAAAACTTCGAAAGATTTTCCGCGATGATATTGAATGCGAAGATTCATTAATCGAAGTATTGCTTGCTTTACCCGTCGGTGCATATCGTTTGGCACGATTAGTTTTTTGTTCTGTTATGTGATTTTAACCAAAGCAGTTTATGTTTGACTGATGTAATAGAATAAAGGGTGATAATCAGTACTATTATTATTCTTCCATAAGATCATTATTATTCTATCATAAGATAGAATATTGTTGGGATCGGAAAATATAACTACTCTTGACTTATTTCTCCCTAATCCTCCAAAACATGATGTATATGATTTCTATATACATAAGTTTAAGTTCTCGGTATTATTATCCCTTGATTAACATACTGCACTTGGGTTGGAATACTGAATGTAGGCAGTGGATAATGCCTAGCAGTAAAATTATTTTACGGCTTTTCTTGGCAGCCAACCGTCATAGAAAACTGTGACGAGAAACGTCAAGATCGATGCAGTATAAAGACCACGTCTATGATTCTCGATTAAGATGTGTACTTGCTTGGGTCGTATAGAAGGCGAAATATTTTCTTAACAATTACGCTTTTTATGGGTGGTTTCAAAACTTGCTTTGCTTTTCCAATCAAGGCTTGTTTTGCTTTTCTTCTAGATTCAGCAATTTCAGAGGAAAAGATCTTTAAATGTTCAAACGTTAAAACTATGTTCCCTGCTTACGGCAATCTTGGATATTGCGCTGACCCGAAAAAAAAAAACAAACTTTTTTCGCAGGGGACCACTTAAGGACTTTTCTGGCCAAGTTTGGTATTAATTAACATAGCAGTTTCAAAGGAGAGGGGCTTTGCATGAGGGACATACATGTACTTCTTAATTTTTGCAAATATATACAAAACTATAGATATTTCAAGTCTCCAAATAATATTGGCTCTCGGACCAATACCGAAGTAATGACTACTGGGCTGGTGAATATCCTCGGAGACTAGCAGTCCCCCTGCAGTGGAATCGACCCATTGTTAACATATAAGCGAATACCGCATTGTATGCAAATTTAGTTTCTACATAGGGCAATTTCGACAACTTATGTCTCCTCTGTGCAAAATGACATTATTTACACCGATAAATCAACAATAAATAGTATTTAATGATTTTTTTTAATTTATTCTAAATATGCTTAACATCCAATCATCTAATTTTAACACAGCCAGTTAATATGGACAATTTTTGATGATCTCCGAAAAGCTCATAAAAAACAAACAAACATTCCCAAATTATTTTTGAACTGCGTTAAAAGGTAAAAACATGAACATCTATTATATCAAACACAAAATCATGAACTCTAAAAAAAGATGCGTTTTATTTGAAAACCTAAGGAAGTGTGAGAAGAGTACAACAAAAATTGTATTTGCAAAATCTGGCACATATAAAAAAGCATAATTATAGAAACAAGACGTAATTGTACTTGAAGAAATAGAACGCAGAATTCATAAAATTTCAAGCTAGGAAGAAATAGTTGCATATCCCTTATATTGATTATAATGAAAGACAAGATTTTGTGAAATGTGGAGGCCGCCTTTTTCAACAGACAATCGGGATTCCAATGGGAATTTACTGCGCGTCATTTAAAGCTGATCTCTAACTTTACTCGTATGAGCCCAACTTTTACAAGGACTAACACAGGAAAAACAAGCACATTTAGCCCAATCCTTTAATTTCGGCTTCCGCTAAGAAGTTTATACACGGATTTTGTGATAAGAGCAAAATGTTTTATACGCCCACAAAAATCTTGTGATTGTATAATGGTATGTTGTTGGCGTCTGTGTCGTCGTCGGCGTGGTCGGAGTCTTGGTCGGCGTTTGTAGACAGCATTACTTTGGTTCTATTGGACAGATCTTTATGAAATTTTAGCATGATGCTTCTTGGCACGTACGTAAGGCTATTTTTTAATTTGGGTTCCTAACCCCGTCTGTTTAAGAAAATGGCCAAAAAGGCATAAAATGGATATTTTCATATATTTGACGACATAATCTTTATCATATATTGGATTTCGAGCGGGTGTCTTTCTTTGTGCTCAGAGGAAATTTTCAATTGATGTTATGCAAACTAATTCCAATTATTATCTACCGACCAGTGATTAATAGGACCAAATGTGGCAAACTTGAAAAAAAAATGTTTTTTTTCATTTCTAGTCCCATATTGACGTTTATTGATGCAGTTTTTGTCTAGAAAGGCTTCTTCAGAAGGCTGAAGAAACTATGGGTATTGTGCAGTGTTCCATGTTTCCCTCATAAATGCTTCGATCAAATCTTCTGCCATATCTTCGGCCATAGTCTATTTTCGTACAGCAAGATTGTGATATATATTTCAAGATAAACCATTTTAAAACATATGTAAAACGTGTTATAGTGTATATTTACAACTTCGCGCATATCATTTCATTGACTCGCAATCTTTTTTCAATGAAATGATGTGGCGTTTCTCCAAGATAAAATTACAAAGCAGTAATTTTATTGAAATCTTTACATAACATATTTTTGGGGTAGGGTGTCTAAAATGACCTTTTAGGAAAATGTTGATTAGTGTATGAGACATAGGCTATGTACTTTTTCTGTTAGTGATATACCAAAACTTGCCTTTAAAGCTATGTACAAACGAATATACTTTTTGTCGTTATTTACATTTCACAGGATGAATGCTACGGTTGTGAAAATGAAACAAGAATAGTACTTCTTGGAAGAACAGGCTCAGGAAAAAGCGCAACTGGGAACACAATTCTTGGTTCGAAGTATTTTAAGTCGATGTACAGTCCTAACTCTGTCACAAGAAAATGTAAAAGTGCTTCCTTTGAGAAAAGCAACACGGTCTATACAGTCATCGATACGCCTGGATTCTTTGATACAATGTCATCTGAAGTGGAATTAAAACGGGAATTAGTAAAATGGCAAGCGGTTTCTTCACCGGGTCCACATGCAATTATTTGTGTTATGAATTGCAGAGCCAAACTAACCACAGACGAAATAGACGTTGCGAAAAAGATTATTGAACTTTTTGGCGAAAATGTCTATAACCATCTTATCGTACTATTTGCAGGAAGAGATGACATAGAAAGACAAGGCATCTCAGTTTATACGTATTTAGCTGAACTGAAGAATAATAAATATTTATGGGCCTTTCTTGAAAAATGTAACCACCGTGTAATGTTCTTCAACAATATATCTGACGAAGGAAGCTATCAAGTGCCGATATTGTTACATGAAATAGAAAAAATGAAAATAATCAATAAATGCCAATACTTTAGGAACCAACTAATGCTTGATATTGAGAAAAAGATAAGGGAAAAAATGGATGAGAGACTGAGAGAAACTGGATTGAAATGCACTCTTAAAGAGAGAAAAAAACTTCGAAAGATTTTCCGCGATGAAATTGAAAGCGAAAGTTCATTTTTTGAAGTTTTGCTTGCTTTACCCGTCGGTGCATATCACCTGAACGAGTAGTTTTTTGTTCTGTTATGTGATTTTAACCAAAACAGTTTTATATTTGACTGATGTAATAGGATAAAGGGTTATGATATAAGTATTAGTATTATTCTACCATAAGATCATTGTTATTCTATCATGAAATAAAATACTATGTCTTGAGATGTTATTTCTCTCTCACGTTGGGATCGAAAAATATAACTACTCTTGACCTGTTTCTTCCTAATCCCCCAAAACATAATTTATATGATTTATATATTTGTTCCTTCGGCTTTATTGATAGCTAACCGTCATAGAGAACTATGATGAGTAACGCAAAGATCTACTCAGTATAAAAACCACGTCTATATTAAAAAGAAAGGAAATGGGGTAAATGTCAAGGAGACAACATCCAATATCCAGGTTAAAACGACCCAAAACAAAGCATCTAGGGGTCACCGTACGGTCTTCAACACAGTGAAGAACCTCATATAACAAGCCCTAAATGGCCCAAAAAGGTAAAAAAGTGAATATATCAATGGAAGCAAACCACATGTAATAACCCGAATCAAGAAACTAAAATTTCATAAGAAGACAAGGACAAGCCAATGACCAATATATTCCTGACTCGGGACAGGCGCAAAAATTGCGGTGGGGTTAAACTCGTTTTCTTGGATCCAATCCCTCCCCCTATGTGTGGAGAATGGCTAAAAAATAAATACACAATAGACTCACAGTAAATATCAAAGTAGAAGAACCTCCAACTTATCAAGACGAGTACCCTTACAAAGAAGTACATAGAACATGAAGACAATACACACGGGCACTCTCCGGACAAATGCTCGCAGTTACTGGCAGCTAGCTAAGGAAATAATTTCCGTTGACTATTTTATCAATTAATATAGTGAAGCAGTGAACACTTACAATGGTGGGATATTACAATCACATGCCATATTCTACTATTTGGAACTGCACAAGAAAAACAACAAATTGACAAAAAAAACGAAGACAACTACAAGAGCTCGAGATAGCCGGACTTGGTACCGGCACTAGCAAGAGCTAGCGGTAGTTTTAAACCGGTTTATGGGTGCCCAAACCTCCCCTTTCCCTATCCCGTTTCCCAACAGTATAATAAAACACACACATAAAAACCGATACTACTTACTCCAAGACCACAATCTTGAAAAGAAAAGAATAAGACAAAGCGTAATTTAGAAAGATGGGTCAAGGAGTGCTCGCCGCTTAACTGCCGGCTAGCTCAAGGAGCCTAGTCTGCTGGTAAAACACTGTCGCACTACAAAAGAAAACAAACAAATTTAAAACTTCCCGAAGGGTTTTGGTAAAGAATCATCATGGAATTTAGTAAAAATCGGTAGTATCAGTGAGAGGCCAGTATACCTGCAAAAACTTCAGGTCACTGGATCCCAAAAACATTTTAACGGAATCAAGAAGAATATCCAGTCAATTACCCCCTGTTGCGTAAAGAATGTAAGTTACGTCCCAGTTTTTCTGAATTTTTTATAAGTTTTTGACATTTTTTAACACCATTTCCATAAACCGAAGGGCGGAAATGCCCATTGTGATAAGTTGTTTACGAGTAACACCATATTTAGATACCAAATGTTTATATCTTCTATGAGACTTCTTAAATGTGCTTAACAATTTATGAAATCTGTAACCCTGGTGTAAAAGTTTGGATGTGATAGTAAGGTTACGTTCATTAAAGTCGTCAAGAGTAGAACAGATGCGTGCGAATCGTATTAGTTGAGATATATACATCCCGTATGATAGAGCTACGGCAACGTGGTCGTAGAGAAAGGGGAAGTTAGTAATAGCGAAATCAAAATCATCCCTTTTATCACAAATTTTGGTTTTAGTTTTACCGGAGTCAACGATGATAGTAAGATCGAGAAATGGGCAGTATTTAGAATCATTGTTTGCTTTATTACGTTTCAGTTCTTGTGGGTAAATGAGGTCGACATAGTCTAAAAACTTGGGATTATCAATAGTAAGAATATCGTCGATATATCTGCTGTTATCATTGAAAACAAAAATAAGTTGATTACTGTTTTGTACGGTTCCATTTTCTAGTTTTTCATAAAGTCTTTTTCGTAACAGAAGAGAACAAGATCTGCAATGAGAGGTGCACAGTTGTGTAGCCATTGGAATTCCAATGACCTCTTGATAAACGGTGTTGCCAAAACGAACAAAAATATTGTCTAGCAAAAGATTCAGTGTCTTAATCATGTCATCGCAAGTCCGGGAACAATGATTTTGCAGGCGATATTAGAGAAGAATTATTGCTTTTTCTTGCAACAAATGAATTGTAGACCAGAAAATTTGAAAGACCATTTAATAAGTTGTCTCAATTTTGATTTAATCAATTTATGTTGGGAGGGTTGTATAAAGTGTAGAAAAATCATAACTGTCAACAGACGAAACTGGTTTTTCTTTATATTTTAATTTATCTAAAACTTCAAAGGAATTTGTTATACTCCAAAAGTAATTTACACCAGAGTTTTGAAATTTTTTTTTCACAGTATTCAATAACTAAACTCTTTAATACATGTGAATGCACTGGTTAAATAGAGGGATAAATTAGTGGTACATGTATAATAACAGTTTCTCGAAGCCAAAATGAAACGATGTTTGTAGGGATTTTTGTGAAGTTAGTGAACCCAGTACATAGTAGGCAAGGTGTTATCTTTAGGTGGAATTTGAAGCATTTCTGTATCGTTGTAGTGCTGTTTGGTTAATGTTTTTTTCGTCAAAATTTGTACGTTCGAAAGTTTTAGACATAGCCAATTCATTTTGTTGGACATCTATATAGTATATCTTTCAAATAATAGAAACGTTGTTGGAGGCTTTGTCCACTGGCACAGATACAAAATTATTACTAAGATCTTTTAATTTTAACTTTATTGTGTTTACATACAGCTTACATGTAGGTGGTGACTCTTTATACTTTTCCTTGTAAAAATTTATTCTGTTGGTGACTTTGGTCATAATTTTGTCTTTGAACATATACAATGCGTTGTTGTCAGCACCTTCTCGTTTGCACCATTTTATACAATAATTGGTAACTGCCTCTGTAATAATATCGAAACTTGCTTGCCAGTTTATTTTGGAAGGTGGGCGACATTTAGACCCCTTTCTAAAGAATTTTCTAACTTCTTTATCATCGATGATGTTCAAATTCCCCGCTCAGAATTCTTACATATGAAACTTCAATTTAAATATTTCTAAATATATTTCGTATGACAACATCATCAATTATGAAAGAAGAACATAATATTGTGCAATGCCAAGTACTGCCAATATGAAAAGTTGTTTCAATTTAGTTATGGTGCAAAGCATTTAGAGCTGACCAACAAAAACCAGAAGTAAAGACTTAACAACAATGCTGTATTTAATATCTTTAATGAATAAGTTTGTTCATCGGATTAATAAGCTTTGAAGGACAGTTTTTGAATTTGTGCGCTTAGTAAATAATATTTCCATAGACATTTGGATGTGAAATGCCCTGTGGTATAACAGCCCTGCATTTAGAACCAAATTTTCTAATAAGTCAATGTATTTATAATAAAATTTGTCCGAAAATGACTACAAATTAAATCGTTTCATTGGCTGAAGTTGTCATTTTAACAATCTACAGTCCCTGGAACAGTCAACATTCCCATTTTTGCGATCCGTCACGAGTCATCGATCCGTCACCGATCAGTCATGATTCAAAAGGCATCCGTCAGATCATTCATCAGTCAGCATTCATCCGTCAGGAGTCATCGTTCCTAAGCCACAGGTTGTTTGTACTCGTCATCCGTCATCCGTCACTGTTCAGCATTCAGCCAATCAGATTGCATTAGTCATCCGTCACCCGTCATTTTTTATTTCAATTCAGGTTAATTAAATTATAGGAATGTTTCTGAAGTGATAATACATCGGCGTGCGAATGTCGAGAGAAAAGAAAAAAATATGGAACATAGAATAAAAATTAATCAATTTTTCTAAATTATACTTTGAAATTCTATTTCAATAAAAAAATCTGTGAATTCTTATCCATAAATTTAATGACACATTAAACGGGAAATAAAATGAATATTTGGAAGATATATTAGTAATTTTTATCACATTTTTTCATTTTTATGTAATTTTTCACACAATACTGTGTAAAAGGAAAGTTTATGAATGACCGGTGTCTATGTACTGACTAAAATGAAGATTCTTAAGTAATTTTTTATCCAACTTTTCATTGTCATGGAATTTTGAACAAATAATGTGTAAAAGGAAAGTTTTGCGCTGACCGATATATATTCAATGACTAAAATGAAGATTTATCAGTAATTTTTTTATCACATTTTTTCATTTTCCTGGATTTTTTAACAAAATAATGTGTAAAAGGAAAGTTTCGCACTGACTGGTGTCGATGTAATGACTAAAATGAAGATTCATAAGTAATTTTTCATCCCATTTTTTGATTTTCATGGAATTTTGAACAAAATAATGTGTAAAAGGAAAGTTTCGCACTGACCGGTATACATGCAATGACTAAAATGAAGATTTATCAGTAATTTTTTTATCCCATTTTTTCATTTTCATGGAATTTTGAACAAAATAATGAGTAAAAGAAAAGTTTCGCACTGACCGGTATACATGTAATGACTAAAATGAAGATTCGTAAGTATTTTTTTATCCCATTTTTTCATTTCCATGGAATTTTGAACAAAATAATCTTTTTTTCATTTCCATGGAATTTTGGACAAAATAATGTGTAAAAGGAAAGTTTCGCACTGACCGGTATATATTTAATGACTAAAATGAAGATTTATCAGTAATTTTTTT
>MJUU01072583.1:5293-22926 GCA_002080025.1 Modiolus philippinarum
AAAATTAATATGCCGAGTACATAAATTTCTTTATTTTAAGCTTACTTTGGTAAGAATTGACTGAAATAAATATGCCAAGTACATAAATTCCCTTATTCTAAGCTTTGTATGGTAAAAATTGACTAAAATAAAGATAATGGGTACATGAATTTGGTAAAAATTGACTAAAATGAATATGCCAAGTACATAAATTCCCTTATTTTCAGCTTTGTTTGGTATAAATTGACTAAAAAAATATGCTGGGAACATAATTTCCCTTATTTTAAGCTTTGTTTGGTAAAAATTGAGTAAAATAAATATGCTAGGTAAATGAATTCCCTTTTTTAAAGGTTTGTTTGGTAAAAATTGACTAAAATTAATATGCCAAGTACATATATATATTTCTTTCTTTTAAGCTTTGTTTGGTAGAAATTGACTAAAATAAATATGCCAATACACAAATTCCCTTATTTTAAGCTTTGTTTGGTAAAACTTGACTAAAATAAATATGCTGGGTACATAGATTCTCTTATCTTAAGCTTTTTTGGTAAAAATTGACTAAACTAAATATGCCAATACATAAAAACCCTTATTTTAAGCTTTATTTTGTAAAAAATGACTAAAATAAATTGGCCAAGTACATAAATTCCCTTATTTTAAGCTTTGTTTGGTAAAAATTGAATAAGATAAATATATTGGGTACATAAATTCCCATATTTTAAGCTTTGTTTGGTAAAAATTGACTAAGATAAATAAGCTGGGTACATAAATTCCCTTATTCTAAGCTTGTTTGGTAAAAATTGACTAAGATAAATATGCAGGGTACATAAATTCCCTTATTTTAAGCTTTGTTTGGTAAAAATTGAATAAGATAAATATGCTGTGGTACATAAATTCCCTTTTTTAAAGCTTTGTTTGGTAAAAATTGACTAAAATAAATATGCTGGGTACAAAGATTCTCTTATCTTAAGCTTTGATTGGTAAAAATTGACTAAAATAAATATGCCAGGTACATAAATTCCCTTATTTTAAGCTTTGTTTGGTAAAAATTGACTAAAATAAATATGCCAGTTACATACATTCCCTTATTTTAAGCTTTGTTTGGTAAAAATTGACTAAAATAAATATGCTCAGTACATAAATTCCCTTATCTTAAGCTTTGTTTGGTAAAAATTGACTAAAATAAACATGCTGGGTACATAGATTCTCTTATCTTAAGCTTTGTTTGGTAAAAATTGACTAAACTAAATATGCCAATACATAAAAACCCTTATTTTAAGCTTTATTTTGTAAAAAATGACTAAAATAAATTGGCCAAGTACATAAATTCCCTTATTTTAAGCTTTGTTTGGTAAAAATTGAATAAGATAAATATGCTGGGTACATAAATTCCCATATTTTAAGCTTTGTTTGGTAAAAATTGACTAAGATAAATAAGCTGGGTACATAAATTCCCTTATTCTAAGCTTGTTTGGTAAAAATTGACTAAGATAAATATGCAGGGTACATAAATTCCCTTATTTTAAGCTTTGTTTGGTAAAAATTGACTAAGATAAATATGCTGTGGTACATAAATTCCCTTTTTTAAAGCTTTGTTTGGTAAAAATTGACTAAAATAAATATGCTGGGTACACAGATTCTCTTATCTTAAGCTTTGTTTGGTAAAAATTGACTAAAATAAATATGCCAGGTACATAAATTCCCTTATTTTAAGCTTTGTTTGGTAAAAATTGACTAAAATAAATATGCTAAGTACATATAAATATTCCCTTCTTTTTAGCTTTGTTTGGTAAAAATTGACTAAAATTAATATGCCGAGTACATAAATTTCTTTATTTTAAGCTTACTTTGGTAAGAATTGACTGAAATAAATATGCCAAGTACATAAATTCCCTTATTCTAAGCTTTGTATGGTAAAAATTGACTAAAATAAATATAATGGGTACATGAATTTGGTAAAAATTGACTAAAATGAATATGCCAAGTACATAAATTCCCTTATTTTCAGCTTTGTTTGGTATAAATTGACTGAAAAAATATGCTGGGAACATAATTTCCCTTATTTTAAGCTTTGTTTGGTAAAAATTGACTAAAATAAATATGCTAGGTAAATGAATTCTCTTTTTTAAAGGTTTGTTTGGTAAAAATTGACTAAAATTAATATGCCAAGTACATATATATATTTCTTTCTTTTAAGCTTTGTTTGGTAAAAATTGACTAAAATAAATATGCCAATACACCAATTCCCTTAGTTTAAGCTTTGTTTGGTAAAAATTGACTAAAATAAATATGCTGGGTACATAGATTCTCTTATCTTCAGCTTTTTTGGTAAAAATTGACTAAAATAAATATGCCAGGTACATACATTCCCTTATTTTAAGCTTTGTTTGGTTAAAATTGACTAGAATAAATATGCAGGGTACATAAATTCCCTTACTTGAAGCTTTGTTTGGTAAAAATTGACTAAACTAAATATGCCAATACATAAATTCCCTTATTTTAAGCTTTGTTTGGTAAAAATTGCCTAAGATAAATATGCTGGGTACATAAATTCCCTTATTTTAAGCTTTGTTTGGTAAAAATTGACTAAGATGATTATGCTACGTACATAAATTCCCTTATTTTAAGCTTGTTTGGTAAACATTGACTAAGATAAATATGCTGGGTACATAAATTCCCTTATTTTAAGCTTGTTCGGTAAAAATTGACTAAAATAAATTTGCCGAGTATATGAATACATTTGTACCCTTATTTTTAACTTTATTTGGTTAATACTGACTAAATTGAATTTGCTGGGTATATAAATCCCTTTATTTTATTTACTATTGTGTCAATATGAACTGAATCTAATTAATCTACCTGGTATATAAATTCCCTTATTACAACCTTATTTTAATCAATATGGACTTAATTTAATGCGCTGAGTAAAAAAAAATTCCTTATTTTAAACTTTATGTATTAAGTATAAACCTAGTACGTGTATCTCGAACGAGAAACCTAGTATCTCGTTAAAATGCTCTAAACTTGGCATAAAAATTGGCGTAAATACGTTTATCTCGATCGAGATTGTTCTGTTCTGTTCAAGTAACTTCCTCCTCTGCCAGGAGAACCGTCAAATATATAAACAAGTTATATACGACGTGAAGAGGAACATTTAACAGATATGCACCTTGCATTATAATGTGAGCATTGCCTTCCCCAGTTCCCTAGCCTTAACGCAGGTTGACTTACCTGAAGTTCACGTGGACATGTGAGCACTAAAGACCTATATACATAACACTCACAAATATGTACAAAGAACTCTCCGCGGAAGCCCCCACAATAAAAAGGCAGAATGGGAACCGGACAGGACAATTTACACTATCAAAACCGGCGCTGTTAAATGCTCAGTTGTATTGAAGTTGGAGGAAAGCGGAAAATCATGATATCCGAAAGAAACCACCGAACTGTCAGGGGAACAACCAGAACCCACAGACATCATGTAAATGAGAGGTCTGTTCGACATGCCATAACATAAACCAAAATGGCGGACGGCTGACAGTCCCATGTTTCCCATCTCCGTGATGTTAGATGTAAAGAAAACATTATTTAAATCCAAAGAGATGCAAATATGCATAATCAAGTGTTAAAATCCAAGAATTTAACAAAAACACTAAACAAATTTCACATCCAAATCATTTTAACACTCAGAATTTGGACAGCCGAAACAAAGTGTCCGACCTGCACGGAGGGCGGGGAATTTGTATTTTTTTTACTGAGATTTATTAATTAATTTTAACCAAACATGAAAATCTCGTGTCAAACATTTCATCTCGGTCGAGAGTTCGTTTCTTACGAGATTTTCGCCGAGATGTAATTAATTTAAACCAATCACGACCGAGATTGAAATCTCGTGATCCAAAAACTACGATAATCTCGAGATTATCTCTCAACACGAGATTTTGATTCTCGCACTTCGAGATTGAGGGTTTTAAGCGAGAAACTGTGAATCTCGACAAAATTTCAGTATAACGACCGAGATAGAAAATCTTGCATTTAACATAACTCTCGATCTCGATCGGAAATGAAGGTTTTTTTTTGCGAGAAACTTAGTATCTCGAACGAGAAACCTAGTATCTCGAACGAGAAACCTAGTATCTCGTCGAGATACCTTCTATCCCGATCGAGATGATGGATTTTTGAGCGAAAAACCTAGTATCTCGACCGAGAAAAACGATATCTCGACGAAATACTACATTTCTCGAATTTTTGTGACTTTCGCGTGCCATATATACATGTTATATTAGTAAATGCACATATTATGCATACATATTTAAAATAAAATAAAGGGCAACTTGTTAAAAGATATACAGTCACCAAAAGTAGAGGAAAGGTGTTAACCTAGAGAAACAACCCTAATAAATGTGCAGAGCTTTCTTAGTTTGGGTACATTTTCAATTTTCAAAATTTTAAAACATTTGTCAAAAAATTGATTCCTATAATTTTCTAAAGATTTAAATTGTAAAATGTAATGAAATGCATCCACAATTTCTTCACCTTGACACAAATTACAATATCTACTAACTCTTTCAATATTTAGCAACCTGCCTATTTCAATAGTTAGTCAAGGTTTCCAGTTCTAAATTTACAAAAAGAAATTCTGTCGTTATTTGATAGAATATTTAAATAATTTTTAAACTCAAATTTATCTGAAAATAATTCATATGTAATTCCTTTTGAGGAATTTTCAACGTTAGACCTCCAATCTTGCTGAAAATGGTCGAATAATTTTTGTTTTAGACCAATCTTTAACCATTTTGAGTTAAAATTATTTTGATTTAACCATATACTACTATATCCACATGAATATTAACAAAGTGGATCGGTTCAAACCTACATACGTTTTGTGTATTTTTCAGTAACATGTAACGATACAATAAATATGAAATTTTAGTTTCTTTTCCATTCACTAGTCTGGACCAAAAATCGACCATTCTTAATTTCAAATGAACTGACAGTTCTCCATAGATCATAAAATTTGGAGATGATTTCTTTAAATTTAACAGTAACTTACAAAATTTGAAATGCAAATATCTAGATTACTAAAATACAAATTTTCAAAACCTTATCACAAAATAGACTTTACAACTTTGTCAAACAGATCATATTAACATTTAATCGATAGTTTGTGAATTCTACATTTGTTTAAAACATCATACATGGCTTTTAAGCCATGTATGATGATAGGGGCCGTCCTGAACTTGCTATGAGGTATGAGTAATTCTCATTGTTGAAGGCCTCAGAGTGACTTCAAGATGAAGAACAACAATAAAATCGTTGTTCCATTGCTTAGTATTACCATGTATTTGTAGAGAATTTGTCTCATTTGCATTTACTCCATATCCCTGTTAATGTTTACTAAGTTTTTCTTTGTAATTGCAAAAATTCCGGTTCTTTAGAAACTAAGACCTGATTTAGAAATTTCGTTTACATTTACGATCTCCAATTCATTACCACCGAACTGAAAATGAACATTTCTAGGTAAACAACCACTAGAAAAAATTACAACTTTTATTTTGCTATGATTAACTGTAAGTTTCCATGCTTTGCAATACTCAGGAAAAGTATTCAATTGAAATGAAGATCATGGGGGAATCAGAAAATAAAACAGTGTCATCTGCACATAACAAAATTAATAATTTCAGATACTAGTTGGTATTGAATTCACTTTCTAGGTCATCTGATATACAATGTAATCCACTTACATTATTCGACTGTAGATATTGTTCTAAATCATTTAAATACAAAGAAAATAGAAAAGGCGAAAGATTTCCCCTTGCCTTACCCCTACATTACATGGAAAATTATCAGACACTTGTCCATTGTATAAAACTCGAGACTTAATACCACAATACATATTAAAATAACACTGTGCATTTTCCATTAATTTTGTTTCCTACCAATTTGTACCATACCTCTAACGCCTAACAGTATCAAAGGCTTTTGCGAAGTCTATAAATACATAATACAGTTTCTTTTTCTTCTTTTTCAGTATACTTATCAACATATATATTACAAACAAGTTATCAGTCGTAGAATATCCATTTCTGAACCCGGTTTTGTTTTCACATAAAAGTTTAAAATCGTTAGAAAACTTATTATTATCCCCGCACTTTCGAAGTTCGGGGATTTTGTTATACCCTCTGTCTGTCCGTCCGTCCGTCCGTCACACTTTTCTTTTCACATTTTTGGATTTAGGGATTTAATTTTGTTGTAGAATTGTTGCATATAGTCTGCAGATGCGCTATAAGCTTTCAGATTTTTTTTATATTTATCTTGGTGCAAACAAGAGGCACCAAGATGTCAATTTTTACACATGTAGCATGTGACACAAACTCCTCCTACATTTATGGATTTATGGATTTAATTTTGTTGTAGAATTGTTGCATATAGTTTGTAGATGCGCAAAAATCTTTCGGATTTTTTTTATCTTATTTTGATGAAAACAAGATGCCCAAGATGTTGATTTTGACAAATGCCCAAAGTTGTGGATTTTGACGCATGTGGCATGTGACACTAACTCTTTTACATTTTTGGATTAAGGAATTAAATTTTTATGCAGAATTCTTGCATACAGTCTGTAGATTTGCAATAAGCTTTCGGAATTATGATTCCGGTTCCAACTTTTGTAAATTTCCTGAAAATGTAAAGGTTCAAAATTTTTTTGAAATTTGAGCATATAATTATGTATTTTTGCAATTGT
Source organism: Modiolus philippinarum (assembly GCA_002080025.1). NCBI lineage: Eukaryota > Metazoa > Mollusca > Bivalvia > Mytilida > Modiolidae > Modiolus > Modiolus philippinarum. The sequence goes on from MJUU01072583.1 coordinate 12,015, forward strand.
TTGATAGAAAATGAGATTTTGAATAATTAGAATTCTAAAATGCGATTCCAAGTTTGGTAAATTTCCTGAAAGTCTCAAGGACCACTTATTTTTTGGAATTCTACCTAGCAACCATACTAAAATAATTTGTTTAGTTTAGGACAAACATTTTAACAAAATGGATTTCAAAGATATTTGATTTCGATTTTGGTAAATTTCCTGAAAGTCTCAAAGACCACTTGTTTTTTTTATTCTACCTAGCAACGATACTTAAATAGCTTCTTTAACTTAGGACAAACACTTTCATCAATTGGATTTCAAAAATATTTGATTCCAATTTTGGTAAATTTCCTGCAAGTCTCAAAGACCACTTATTTTTTGGAATTTTACCTAGCAACCATACTTTTAGAATTTGTTTAGTTTCGGGCAAACAATTTTACCAAATGGATTTAAAAAATATTTGATTCCAATTTTGGTAAATTTCCTGAAAGTCTCAATGACCACTTATTTTTTTTTTTGGAATTCTACCTAGCAACCATACTTAAATAGCTTCTTTAAGTGAGGACAAGCACTTTTATCAATTGGATTTCAAAAAATATTTGATTCTATATTTGGTAAATTTCCTGCAAGTCTCAAAGACCACTTATTTTTTGGAATTCTACCTATTAACCATACTAAGATCATTTGTTTAGTTTAGGACATTTTTACTAGATGGATTTCAAAAATATGTGATTCCAATTTTGGTAAATTTCCTGAATGACTCAAAGACCACTTATTTTTTGGAATTCTACCTAGCAACCATACTTAAATGGCTTCTTTAATTTAGAACAAAAACACTTCCATCAATTGGATTTCAAAAATATATAATTCCAATATTGGTATATTTCCTGAAAGTCTCAAAGACCACTTATTTTTTGGAATTCTACCTAACAACCATATATCCTTAAATTCTTTTGGTAAAAATAACGACTATCAATAGTTCGATTTCAAAAATATTGAGAAAAATTATGCCCAGGGTGTAAAACAGCTGTTTTCTGTGTTAAACAAGGAGTGCGGGGATAGCTGTCGTTCCGACAACCTGTAGTTTAGTCTTGAATTCAAAATAGAATCAAATATTTTTTTTATTTATCTAGTAAGTGTTCTACTACTAATTTATCCATCCATTTAACTAGTTCACTCATGTATAAAGGAGTTGGTTATTAAATACTGTGAAAAAACTCTGGTGTAAATTACTTTTGGAGTGTAAAAAAATCTATTAAAGTCTTAGATAATCTACAATCCATTCAAAAACCAGTCTTATCTATGGACAGCTATGATTTTTCTACACTATATACTACCCTTCCACATAATTTGATGAAATCAAAATTGGGACAACTTATTACATGGTCTTTAAAATTTTCTGGTCTTTAGTGCATTTGCACTAACAAAAAGCAATGATTCTTCTCTAATATTATCTACACTAATCATTGTTCCTGGACATGTGATATGATTAATGCACACAATCTTTTGCTGTTCAATATTTTTGTTCGTTTTGCCAACACCGTTTATAAACAGGTCATAGGTATTCCCATGGGTACAAATTGTGCAACTCTTCTTGCAGATCTTTTTCTTTTCTGTTAAGAACGAGACTTCATGAAAAACTTCAAAACAGAACCATACCAAACAGTTATAAACTTATTTCTATTTTCAATGATAACAGCAGGTATATTGACGATATTCTTACCATTGATAATCCAAAGTTTTTAGATTATGTAGACATTATTTACCCGTAACAACTGAAATTAAATAAAGCTAACAATAATTTCAAATACTGTCCTTTTCTGGATCTAACTATCATTATTGACTCCGGTAAAATAAAAACTAAAATGTATGATAAACGGGATTATTTTGATTTTCCCTTTCCTTGACAGTGACATTCCTCTAGCTCCGTCCTACGGGATGAATATTTCTCTACTAGTACGATTCGCACGAGTTTGTTCTACTCTTGACGATTTTAATGAACAATACCTTACCTTACTATCACAGCCTAATTTTTACAACAGGGTTACAGATTTCATAAGTTGTTGAATACTTTAAGAAGTTTTATTGAACATTTGATGTCTAAATATTGCGTTACTCGTTAACAGCTTATTACTATGGGCATTTCTAATCCTCGTTTTTACGGAAATGTTATTAAAAAATACCAGAAAAGCTTGGATGTAACTTACATTCTTTACTTAATAGTGGATATCGACAACATATTCTGCTTGCATCAGTTAAATTAGCTTTGAGACCTAGTGATGGTGACCTGAAAATTTTGAACACATACTTGCCTCTCACTGATACGGCCGATGTCTACTGAAATTTTTGATGATTCTTGACTAACCCTTCGGGAAGTTTTGAGTTTGATCTTTCTTCCGTAGTGCGACAGTGTTCTACCAGCAGACTAGGCTCCTTGAGCTAGCCGACAGTTTAGTGGCAAGCACCCCTTGACCCATCTTTCAAAATTATGTACTGTCTTTTTCCTTCTTTACAAGATTGTGGTCATGGAGTTAGTAGTCTACCTGTATTGGGTTTTATTCGTATGTTTATTATACTATAGGGAAACGGGAGAAATAAAGGGGAGGTTTTGGGTACCCATAAACCGGTTTAACCCTACCGCTGGCTTTTGCTAGTGCCGGTATCAAGTCCGGCTGTCCCGAGCTCCTATCGTTGTCTACGTTTGTCTTTTGTCTTATTCGTGTTTTTCCTGTGTAGTTCCCTGGCAGATTGTGGAATGTAATTATATAATTTTCTTCCATTGTAGATGTTTCCTGTTATCCATTTTTTTTACATTTGACTAAAAAATTCAAGCATACCTGAAAATTCATCATAGATAATTTCAATACAATATAATTCTCGGCAGTCATCTCATTAAAATCCCCCAATAAACAAATATAATCATACTTGGAATTAAAATTTAAATATCCACTTTAAAGTTCATTGAACGGATCACAAATGCAGTATGATGAATTTTTTGGGGGTATGTAAATAATACCAAAAAGCAGATCTTTGTCTACACGAAAAAGACATTTATCTAATTTAAACAATAAAAGATATTTACTGTCTGTTTCAATTATAGATATAAATTGTTCCAGACTTTTCTTATAACACAGTATAATAACAACAGATTTTACTTTCTAAATCTAAATCATCCCCGGAATATCAATTTCATCTAGATCATCTGTTTTAGTCTCAACGAGGTATAAAATATCATAATCTACAAATTCAGGATAATTAAGACGTTTAATTATACCACAAACATTAACAATAAGTATATTAAGTATAGGTTAAACAATGATTTGCCACGTTTTATGGATTATAAAGACTAAGGCGTAGCCGAGTTGTTTATAGTACATAAAACATGGCAAATCATTGTTTGTCCAATTTAGAACACAATCAGTCCTCCAAGACATTTCATAGGATATTTTCAAAATCAATTATGACCTGATTTAATTCAATCATTTTTGTTGTCAAGTTTGAACAATTGATCTAATGAGGCAGATTTTTTTACATGTCACTTCACAAGTTGCCCCAAGCAGAAATACTTGTATATCCAGATACATGTAAAGGTTGTATTATGCACCACCGAGAATTGAATGAACAATTATTGGGAAAGAAAATGAAATTTGAAGGTAATTTCTTTTCACCCCTCTTCAAAAATCAATGTATTTCATTTGTGAAGTGAATTTAAAGCAAAATGGATGCTAAAAAATGATCTTCCAAACTAACTATATGTATATTATTATTGGAATTAAAGTATTATTATGATTAAGGTCTTTCACCACAGTGAAAGACCTTATTGTAATTCTTCGGATTATAATTTGTTTTTATTCTTTTTTCCCGCCGCAATAGCTGTGAAAAAACTACGCGACATATCATTTCGATACTTGGTGTGGTAAATTGACATCACTGTGGGATCTCAAAAGTTACGCAAGCATATTGACCTATTTTTAGTAACGGAGTTATCTGCCCCGGAACCAAAAATAAACTCGGAAACCGTTAAAGATAGCTGATTAAGAGTAATGGGTAAAATGTTCCTTGGGTCATGACGGTACTTTGTTACATTTAAACCGAAACTGTTCGGTATACTATTTTTGGAGTTATTGCACTTTGAACAATTTTTAGTTTCCGTAATTTTTTTTCTCAGAAACCATAAGTCATAGAGACCTGAAACATTCACCATGACCGGTCAAGATCACCGATGACCTTTAGTCTTGTTATCGCTTCAACTCGTAAACCGTAAAAGATGGCTGAAAACGTATAATGGGAAAAAATGTTCATTATTATTAGACGCAACTTTGTTACATTTTGTTCGAAGAGATTCGACAACTCTTTGTATTATTGCCCCTTGAAAAATTTTGAGTATCCGTTAATGCTAAATGCTCCCAAACGATAAGTCGTAGAGACCTGAAACCTCCACCATTGTTCATAAGTCAAATATGGCCATCTAAAAATGTCAAGGTCAAAGGTCACCTGTCAAGGTCACTGATGACCTTTAGCCTTGTTATTGCTTCAACTCGCAAACCGTAATAGATGGCTGAAAACATATAAGGGGAAAATATTTATAATCATTAGACGCAACTTTGTTACATGTGGTCCAAAGAGATTTGACGACTCTTTATATGAGTTATTGCCCTTTGGAAGATTTTGGGTTTCCGTCAGGCCTTTGGTCAATTACATTGAAATGTAATGCATTACATTACCATTACTTGGTAAATTTTCACATTACATTACCATTACCATTACACTTATTTTAGAAAATAATGTATAACATTACACATTACTTAAGAATGCATTACATTACATTACACATTACATGAAAAATTGTTAAATATGAAAAAGAAAGGAAATAGGGTAAATGTCAAGGAGACAACATCCCATATCCAGGTTAAAAGACCAAAAAACAAAACATCTAGGGGTCACCATATGGTCTTCAACACAGCGAGGAACCTCACACCATATAGTAAGCCCTAAATGGCCCCGAAAAGGTAAAAAAGTGAATAAATCAATGGAAACAAACCACATCCAATAACCCAAATATCAAGAAACTAAAATTTTATAAGAATACAAGGACAAGCCAATGACCAACAAATTCCTGACTTGGGACAGGCGCAAAAATTGCGGTGGGGTTAAACTCGTTTTCTTGGATCCACACCCTCCCCCTATGTGTGCTGAAAGGCTAAAAATAAATACACAAAAAGACTCACAGTAAAAATCAAACTAGAAAAAAGTCCAACTTATCAAGACGAGTACCCTTACAATGAAGTACATAAAACATGAAGACAATACATACAGGTACTGTCCGGACAAATGCTCGCAGTTACTGACAGCTAGCTAAGGACATAATTTCCGTTGACTATGATATCAAGCCTTCTTACATATGAAATTTCAACTGAAATACTTCTAAATAGATTTGGTATCAATTATGAAAGAAGAACATGATATTGTGCAATGCCAAATACTGCCAATATGAAAAATTGTTTAAATTTAGTTATGGTGTAAATCATTTAGGAGATGATCAATATTTTTGCCAAAAAAAACAGAAGTAAAGATTTAACAACAATGCTGTATTTATATCCTTTATGAATAAGTTTGTTCAACGGATAAATAAGTTTGGAAGGACAATTTTTTGAATTTATGCGCTTTGTAAATGATATTTCCGTAGAAGTTTGGATGTGAAATGCCCTGATGTATAAGAGCCTTGCATGTAGAACCAAATTTTCTCAATAAGTCAATGTATCTATAATAAAATTTAGAGAATGTTTTTATCAATTTATGATATCTAAACCCTTGATGCAGAAGTTTTTCAGTGAGACAAAGATTTCGGTCGTTGAAATCAGAAACATTACTACATACTCGTGCATATCGAAAAAGTTGTGAAATGTAGACCCAATGAGAAGGGGCTAACGCAACATCGCCGTCGAGATGGGGGAAATTGACTAGTAAATGAGAAATCATCCCTTTTATCATAAACCTTAGTGTTTAACTTTCCCTGATTTATTGATATATCAAGATCAAGAAAAGGAGTATAATCACTGCTACTATTGGATTTATTTAATTAAGTTCTGCAGGATAAATTTCATCTGTAAATTTAGTCTGAGACTTCAAACTAAGCTGTACGACAAACGCGATGACTTCACCTTTCCAATAGTAAACTTCCCCTTTCTTTGTAGCAACATCCCAACAGCGCCGGCATATGGAGTTTACATCTCCCAGCTCATTCGCTATTCAAGAGCCTGTGTTCGATACAGTGACTTCCTTGATAGAGCCCGGTTGCTCACAAATAGGCTACTTCAACAAGGGTATGTTACCCAAAACTTGAAGTCATCCCTCCAGAAGTTTTACGGTCGACATCACCATCTTGTGGACCGCTATGGGATATCTGTTTCCCACATGACAACAGATCTTTCCTTTTAAAGCATAATTGTTGTTTCCTCTACCGGATTTGACTTTACTACCGGATTTGACATGTTCAACACGGCGGGTGTCTTATAAGAAGCAGGAGATGCTAACTCTACCGGTGCACCTGATCTCACCAATGGTTTTTTATTGGGTCCGTGTTGTTCACTTTTGTGCGTGAGCGTCTTCATTTTTCTTTTCTGTGCCGTACCCATGTTGTGTCTCTGTTTTTTCCGCCTTTTTTGTTTCTGGTGTTGCCATTGTCCTTGGATTGTTCGCTTTTGGATTGACGGTTCGGTTCTCACTTACTTTAGAAAATTCAGGATTATTTAAAGCCAAAATATCGTCAAAATATCTATATGTATTGCTAAATTTATCCACTAAATGCTGTTTAGAAGGGTCTTTTTGAATTTTTGCCATGAATTGTGACTCGTGGCAATAAAGAAATAAATCTGCTATGAGAGGTGCACAGTTGGTACCCATAGGAATACCTATTTTTTGCTGATAGACTGTATCACCGAAACGAACAAAAATATTATCAAGAAGAAAATTTAATGCTGTTATCATATCCTGACAAGTCCAGTTGGTATATTTGTCATGTTTGTCGTCACTGAAAAACGATTTAAATGTATTGCAACAAATGTACGTACATCCTGATTTTTTGAAGGACCATTTGATCAAATACGAAAATTTCTCTTTGATGAGTGTATGCGGTAATGTAGTATAGAGGTTAGAAAAATCATAGCTATCGATGGAGGTGTATGCTTTATTAACAGATCGAAGTCTTTCCAAAACTTCTACCGAATTTTTAACACTCCAAAAGTAGTTAATTCCACTGTATTCATAACATTTGTTGCTAAAATTGATGACGAGATTTTTTATGGTAGTAAGTGCACTGGTCAATATCACAGAAATATGTGTAGTTGAACATTTACTTGATGCCGAAATAAAACGAAATTTGAAATGATTTTTGTGAAGTATAGGAAGCCAATACATAGTAGGATTGCTTTTATAATTAGAAGTTGCTTTAAGTTCAGCTGTAGCTATCATGTGATCATTAATTATTTGTGTTTCTGTTGACGTGGTAGCTTGAAATGAACTAGAATTGGTAATTTCATTCCGAAGCACCTCGATGTAATACTTACGTCAAACAACGACCACATTATTGGCTGCTTTATCTGCCGGAACAAATATATACTCTTTTTCAATTCTTTTAACTTCTGTTTGATTTTTGAAATAGCAGGAATGGTATTCTGCTGCTTATAATGTGTTTCAAAATGATTTATTCGGATATCAATAAATGTCGGAAAAATTAGCACTTCATAAGAATCAATTAACATATACAGAGACATAATATTTGAAAGAAACGATTCTATTCCTAATGCCATTTTAATTGAGTGTTTTGTCTTTCAAAAAGCACAACATCTTTTAATAACTAAGACATACTACTTAAGATGTATGTGCAGATATAGAAATCATGTTAGGTTGATGATAAATAAAACAAGGAATTATTTAGTGAGGTGTAATACAAATATATGACATTAAAATACAGTTATATCGCCACTTTTGGGACCTGAGAAAATTTTGGCGATAAGCGAAGGTGGCGATATATCGCGGGAATAAATAACATAGAAACTATGCAACTTTTTGAAAAATGTACCTTGAAAATGGTTGGCGATAAGTTGAGGGACCGCCGTTAAAGAGGGGCGGTATAACGAAGGAGCACTTAGGGATTCCCCTAGCCTTTTTTAGAAGGGTAAAAAAACCTGCCCCTTTTGTATTTCCCCTTCTGTCCTTCTGACAACCAAAGATTTCCCCGTCTGCCCTTTGAAAGTATATTTAAAAAATAAGCTTTAATTATGTTGTAAAACATTTTAGTATTACAAATATTTAAAAACAATGTAATTGGTCACTTTGATGAAGGTGAATCATCAATAATGTGTATGAACAATGATATCATGCTGCCAGATGCACATTTTTATTGCACCACCTACTGATAAGTTGCCCTCCAATAAAATGCCCCCTTCTGCCCTTTCACCAGTGTCACTTTCTACCTGCCTCTATCAAGCTTCTGTGGGAAACACTAGCACTGTACACTTAATAGAAAAATGACAAAATTTAACTTTAAATTTAAGATAATAAATGATATAAGAATTATAAAGCCAAACATTTAGACACTAGGCATCTCTTCAGTGTATATATAAGGACATATTAATAATATAGATAAATTCAACACAATCAAATAAGTACAATCCTGGAGGTGTTAACACAGATTCATACCTACATGGTATAGTAAAAAAGACTGCCCCTAGGCAAATCTAGGAGTTCAATATATTCTCTGTAATATCTAGACTCTTTATTATTCTTTTGTCCTAATTAGGTAATTAAGATGATCGATAAATATGACACATGTGTGCTTATTGTTAAAGAATAAAAACACAGTTAAAAATATTATAACTAATTATGCCCCTTTATCTAATTATGATTAATGATTTTAATTTTTTTTTGTACACTTACATTGTATATTATCATGATTTGGTAAACAAAAGTAGTTCTGCACATTTAGGATTTTGACTTTTTTTAAAAACTTAGTATATTTAAATAATATAATTGCATTAATATTTGCTTTGGGTTTGTAAAGCAAGAGAAAACTATGACAAATGAAATGTTTTTTTTTATCTAAAACTGTCATCAAATGATGGAAGTAATGCAAAGTAATGTGTATTACTGGCCATTTTATGGCAGTAATGCATTACATTACCATTGCTTGTAATGCAAAAATGGCCCATAACACATTACATTACCATTACATAGAATTTTGCTGCATTTCTTTACCATTACACATGACCATTACCCCAGGTCTGGTTTCCGTTAATGCTTAATACTCCCAACTGATAAGTCGTAGAGACCTGAAACCTCCACCATTGTTCATAAGTGACATATGGCCATCTAAAAATGTCAAGGTCAAAGGTCACTGGTCAAGGTCACTGATGACCTGAGACCTTGCTATCGCTTAAACTCGAAAACTGGAAGAGATAGGTGATCAAAAGTATTGAAGAAAATGTTTGTTTCATTGAGTTCTACATTTGACACTGGGGTCCAAAATAATTGGACCATTCTTTTTAAACCTATGACCCAAAAACCATTTTTGGAGGTCCGATTTTAGGGTTTTTGCTTATATCTCACTTTTAAAGATACAAAGAAACTATAAAAAGATGAAATGTTCAGTTCAATATGGCCGACAAATGGGGTCAAGGTCAAATGTCAAGGTCCTTAGCAACAACGTTATTACCCATTAAAGTCCTTCGCAACCATATGCAAAAAGTTTTGTATGTTGTAAAGAGGAAATAAATGACATTTCCAACCGAAAGTGACCTTCATGTCCTTAGCAACAAGCTTACTTTTCGAAAAAGTCCTTAGCAACCGTTGAGCAAAAGACTATTAAAGGTCAGAACTTTTGTTTACACCACAATTCTGACCGAAATATACAACAAAATCAAACTCAAACATGTAATCATGGTGAAAACTGGTGAAAGACCTTGCAGTTGTTCTCTGAACAATTGACTTTTTAATTATTATTCTTATTATAATTATTATTATTATCATTATCTATTATTCAAGCTCACAGTTTGTGATAATAGGAATTTGTCATTACTAACAGTTATAAACATAGCACCAGGTATTAATCTGTTTTCAGTCAGATGGTCCACAATTGCCTGTAGCATTCTAAAATCACACAGAAAAAAGTGTGTGTTATAAGAATTAAAGCTCAAAATGATGATTTTTCATTGGTCGAGGAGGAGTGATTATGTTCTAAACACTGTTGTATTATAGGCAGAAACATTTGTTAAAGAATCGTCGGCTGACTGGTCAGAAATACAGTTATTTATTCCCCAAGATTTACCATCTCTTTCGGGAGTTGAACTCACGCACGTACGCTTGCATGGTCGCGAAGTTGACTGACGGGGCTCTACACGTCTGTATATCTACGAGTTCGCCATTTACGTCTGTATATCTACGAGTTCGTCATTTACATATAGTGGGGTGCAGACATAGCCTCTCGCCCAAGTTAGCTTGGAGAGCAGTCACGAGAACAGCTCAAAGTTAACTTAAGTTAACTTGGAACAGACTTAGAACAGTCCTAGAATCATGTCTGCTCTAGCCATGACCGTTCTACCCAAGTCTGGTCTGACCATGCTACCCAAGTTCTACCATGACCGTTATTGCCAAGTCTGTTTTGGTCATGACCGTTTTCCCAAGTCTGCTCTGGTCACGGCCGTTTTGGTCCCAGAATTTAAACGCGATAAGAAATTAGTTGTGTCAGAACCCGAAGCCGTTAAAATAAAAAAAAAACATAAATTTTACGATGTTTTAAATAACTACTTGCTTCAATTAACGTAATCTGATAATGGCTGACAATTTTCCTATACAATGTAATTAAATTCACGACCTTTTCTTTTTTTATGATAATAGATTTACGGAAAACTATTGCGATTTAGTTTTCGTGTATGCT